>LOEQ01010148.1:0-18787 GCA_001685075.1 Bramus lutescens | reverse complement strand
AGAGGCAGGGAGGGGAACAGAGAAAAATGTAGAACTCAATAAAAATCAATTAAAGAAATTTTTTTAAATCTAAACAATCCTACTCCTATATCCACTCTATGGCTTTGTTTAGAGAAGAAAATTATTTAACTTATAAACCTTGCTGTAAATTACACTCTCTTTCACGGCAGCAAGAGCTGAGTGTGACTCTGTCTCTATTGCTGCTGGCAATGTGACCTGAGAGACCCAGTGGCACTTGAACTGGCAGTGGCAGGTAAAGATGCTTTTTGGAGCCTCTGGTAGTCCTTCATAGGTGAATCACAGGAAAGGCCCCTGGGAATTTAGAACAAGGTTCTGTTGTCATCTAAAGGCAACTCCTGGGTTTCCATAAGGCTTTCATGAAAACTGATCAGTTGACAGCGGGCTGCCAAGTCATCATGTAATACGAACGGCCTTCATTAGCTGGGAGCTGGGTGTTATTTGAGCCACCAACCCATAAAGCTGGACGTGTGCAGCTGCTATCCATCATTAAACTGAAGTGATATATATAAATATATATATGTGTGTGTGTGTGTGTGAGAGAGAGAGAGAGAGAGAGAGAGAGAGAGAGAGATTAGGCCCAAGCAGGTCCTGAAGATACAGATAAGTTACACAAAGAAGTCGCTCAGTTGCCTAAGGTTACTACTTCTTCTTCGATGCTTTCCATCCCCAAGAATGTGCCACAGTGTGTGTTCCATGTTGACTGACTGAGAAATAGAAGCATTGCATCTTATTATTCAGATGGTCTGTATACTGTGCACTACTAGTCATAAGTGAACCACTTACTGTCATATGAGGTCGCTTGTTTGTTTACCAGCAGCTCAGCCCCGAAACAACCACACAAAAACTGTATTAATTAAATCACTGCTTGGCCCACTAGCTCTAGCTTCTTATTGGTTAACTCTTACATATTAATTTAACCCATTTCTATTACTCTGTTTATCATCACGAGACTGTGACTTACTGGGTCATGTTCCTCCTTGTGTCCAGCGAGGCTACATAGCTTCTCCCTGATTCTGCCTCCTTTCTTCCAGCATTCTGTTTAGTTTTTCCCGACTAGCTCTACTCTACCCTATCATAGGCCTAAGACAGTTTCTTTATTAACCAATGGTATTCACAGCATACAGAGGGGAATCCCCTATCAGCTTACAGCACGACAACCCCTTTATAGGATGACTCTGGTGAAGAGAAATCTTCACAATGGACATAACTTTGGGCAGTACACATGTTCGTACATTTTATATAAGAGAAATAGTTAGAAGTGTGATGATATACAGATCGTGGGCTGTGGCCAGTGGTTTAGCTTGGCAGCCAGAGACTTGGAAGGAGCAGATTGAAAGGTTGCTGGGAAAACTCTTCTATAAAGAGGCACGTAGATGTGGCTTTCTTTTATTATTTTGTTTTAAGATGTCAGGTCCCCTGGAACTGGAGTTGGTGGCTGCCAAATAGTTGGTCGCTGCCATGTGCATGCTGGGAACTAAACCCAGGTCCTCTGGAAGAGTAGTCAGGACTCTTAACCCATGAGCCATCTCACCAGTCCTGGATAGGGCTTTCTAAATAGGCAAGAGATGTAAAAATACCTGTGTCCCACACAAATGTTCACCAAAATGTGATGTCAACAGAGAAAGACTTCAATCAAGTAGACATGATGATCCCTTTTGTGGGCGGTAGTCAGACTCTTTTGTGGGCCATCTGTCATCACCCAATGAGACCATATACAGAATGGCCATGGTGACAAGGTTAGAGGTTATGAATGGACTAATCAACATGAATATCCACTCATAAAACATGCTAAATCTACCACTGTTGCTGAGTGCTAAATATGTGAGCAACAGAGACCAACACTGAGTCCCCAATATGGTAGAATTGTTCTAGGGGGACCAATCAGAAACCTGATGTAAGATGGACTATGTTGTACCATTTCCATCATAGAAATGTACACTTTGTCCTTATTGGAACAGATATGAATTTGCCTTTCCTACATAACAGTAGCCTCATGGTGACAGAATTCACTGCTCTTAATGTGTATCCCTCCATCTGACGCAGTTAACTTGAGAGGGTGATAAAATGGCCCTTTAAAGACATGGTACAGTGCTAACCAGGTGATGGTACTCTAGAGAACTGGGAAGGATTCTCTAGAAGGCTATATATGCTTTGAGTCAGCATCCAACATATGGTACTGTTTCTGCCACAGACATAATGCAGGGATCCAAGAGTCAAGGGATAGGACTAGAAATGCAGCCACTCCCCATCACCCCTACTAACCTCCTGGCAAATTTTGTCTTCTAGTTCTTGTGACATCACACTCTGCTGGCAAGGAAGACTTGGCTCCAAAGTAGGAGTGCTTCTTCCAGGAGGCATAAAAAATACTACATTTAAACACAGAATAAAACGTTTCCCTGGTCAATCTGTGCTGCTGATGTCTTTGAAGCAACAGGCTAAGAAAGAGGTTCTAGTGTTAATAGGGATGATGACTACCAGAGGAAGCTGAACTGTTTCTCCACAAAGGAAGGAACGAAGCACATGTGCAGAGCACTGGAGATCCTGTAGAGCATTTCCTGGTGTCACCATGTGCAGAAGTGGCTAAGAGAAACCACAACGACCCAATCCAGACAAGGCAATAAATGGTTTATACTCTCCAGGAATGATGATGTGGGTAACCCCAATCAAGTGAAGAACCAAGAACTGCTGAGGAGCTTGTTGAGGGTAGAGGAAATGTGAAGTGGCTAGTATCAGAAGATGGCTGTTAATGCCAGCTAAGGTCATGTGACCAGTTATGAATATAAGATTAAAATTGTAATTGTCAAGAATGTTTCTGCAGTATTTGGTTAAGGATATGTTTGTATCTATAAAAAATTGAATTTTCTTTCTGGTCATATTCATTCGCCATGTAATGTAACAGTGATTAAGACAATATCAGCACTTAAGTATTATTAAATCTTTATCAAATTTAAGCTATGGGATATTAAAAGGAATTTCCTTCTATTCTGAGAGAAAAGCAAGCACATTTCCAGGTATTGTGGGACACTAATAAAAGGTAGAATTATCACCTTGCTATAGTCTTCATCTTGAAATTAAGCATGGCATAAGGTGTGGTTGGGTCTCAAGTTGACAAGAGGTAAACTTATAAAAGTTTATTTATGATAAACTTGAAAGACCCTAAAATCAATTGAATGCCTCTGGATGAGTCTGTGAGGGCATTTCCAGGAAAGATTAACTTTGGGCAGAAGACCCTCCCTCAGAATGAGTGGCACCTTCCAACTGGTGGTCCAGCTATAAGGAGGTCTCAGCAAAAATCAGTCTTCTTTGCCTGTCTATCTTTGCTTCTTGCTGGTGCGGTCATTTCTCACTGGTGGTGTCGCTGTTGTTCTTTCTGCTGTCCCATTTCACTGACAGCAGTCTCCAGGTTTCCCCGTCATCTCCTGTGGCCTGAAGATCAGGTGCTGTAAGTGGAGTGGCCGGCTGCGTTCCCGGCACCCGGCTAGCTTAATCCCCGAAATAACAACGCGCAAATTGTACTCATTTAAACACTGCCTGGCCCTTTATATCTAGCCTCTTATTGGCTAACTCTCACATCTTGATTGAACCCATTTCTATTAAATCTGTGTATCACCATGAGCTCGTGGCTTACCGGGAAAGATTCAACATGTCTGACCTGGCAGCTTCATGGTGGGAAGCTCTCTGCCTGCCTTCTTCCTCCCAGAATTCTGTTCTGTCTCCTCGCCTACCTAAGTTGCTGCCCTATCAAAAGGTCAAGGCAGCTTCTTTACTTAACCAATGAATGTAACACATAGACAGAAGACCCTCCTACACCAATCAGGAACTCTCCAAGATGCTTCCAGGATGTCAGTACCATATGGGGACTCCTGAAAAATCTTGCTTCCTGACCCAAGCAGCTACTGGGCTCTCAGACCATCCAGAATGTACTTAACTGCTGCTGGAGTCCCAGCCTTTGTTAAGTAAACCATTCCCCTTTATGATGTACTTATATCACATACACATAAGTAAAAATATATATTATAATACATATATTATATACACACATATTCTCTTGGATATGTTTCTCTAGATAATCATGTTTAATACAAAGATCTAAAAAAATCTTACAATAAAATGTCAGAATAAAGCTTTGACCTGGGATTTGCTTCTTAGATATGATGCTAAAAGCATAAGCAACAAAAGAAAAAAAAAGTTTGATGTCATCAAGTCAGATGCTTTTATTCATCAAAGGATATTATCAAGAGAGTGAAAATACAACCCACAGAAAGGCAGAGACTATTTGAAAATCCATGTAGGAGTCTCGTATTCAGACTGCTTACAAAATTCTTATAATTCAGTGGCAAAATAAATGCTACTCAATAAAAAATGAGATAAGTCACTAAATAGCTATTTCTCCAGAGCTGATATAATAACGCCCACCAAGCAGAGAAAGAGAATCCTTACATCACAAGTCACTGGGGAGGCACAAATAAAAGTCACACTGTGCTATCAATATCATTTTGGACAACTATGGCTTTTCAAAAGCACAGAAAATGAGTATTGACAAAAGACGCTGAGATGTTGGAACTTCCCATTACTGGTGAGAGCAAAAACTGGTGTGCTCACTTGGGAAAACATTTGGTACTTTCTAAAACAATAAATATGTACAGAATCTTGTAAGGCCCAGAAATGTCACTTAAGTCTTAAAACATAAACAAATGTCCATAGCAGAATTATTTCTAATCACTAAAAGTAATGAGAAGAAAATAAAATATGGTATAATAATACAAAGAAATATTATTCAATAACAGAAGCATAAAGTAGGAGCTGAGAGATAGTTCATTCAGTAAATTGCCTTGGTTGTTTGTAGCCCATTTCATGTGTATGCTAATTTTAAAATCAATATAGTTACACACACATGCACACACACACACATACAGACTGCAATAGTCATGTCTATTCTGTTCTATTTGGTCAGGAATATATTTGGAGGAGCATTAATATTATCTTACAAAAACCCCAGAACTAGTTATAGGAAACTTTCTTTACAGCTGTGAGTCAGTGGGGGCCAGGAAACCTCTAAACAATATAAGCTCTTCCTGTTGCCCTTGGCTGCAAGAAATCAAAGTAGGACCCTATGGCTGAAGACACCACACACTTTGGACAGAGGATTTAGTGACATGCAGATAGTGCTAACCAGAAGTCTCCTCCCTGGGGAATAGTTCTCTAAGTATGAGCAGGTTTGCAAGCTGCCAAGAGAAAAAAAGCAATGAAGAGCCCTATATAGCTGCATTGTCTACAAAATACAGCAATGACCAAAATGGAAGATATTCTGAAATGTCTAACACTGGCACTTATTATCTTGGCACTTATATCCCGCCAGCTAAATGGACCAAAGACCAACTCCATAAGAGAGAATGCATGCCTGGTACTGTAAACCTAGCCCACTTTCCATAGCTGATGAAGTCATGGACTCTAGAAGAAAGCAGACTACTGCCTCCCTAGTGTTTTGTTGTTCTTATTGTTGTTGCTGTTGGTGGTGGTGCTGGTGGTGCTGGTGGTGCTGGTGGTGTTGGTGGTGCTGGTGCTGGTGCTGGTGGCGGTGCTGGTGATGCTGGTGCTGATGGTGGTGCTGATGGTGGTGTTTTTGTCAGCTTGACACAAACTACAGTTATCTGAGAAGAGGGAACCACAGTTGAGAAAATGCCTCCACAGGACTGGACTATAGGCAAGCCCAGGGGGTATTTTCTTAAATAGCAATTGCTGAGGAAGAGCCCAGCCCATTGTGGGCAAGGCCACTCCTGAGAAGGCGGTCCTGGTGTATATAAGGAAGTCATGGAGAACATGCCAGTAAGCACCATTTCTCCATGGCCTCTGCACTAGTTCCTGCCTCTAGATTCCTGCCTTGAATTCCTACCCTGAAATTCCTGGGTAATAGCTATAAACTGTATGATGTGTTGCAGGGGGTGGGGGGAATATTCCTCTACAAGTTGATTTTGGTCACAGTGCTTTATCACAGCTAAGATACTGCCACTTCCCTAACTGGTGTAATTTATTTCTAACTGCATTCTAAGTGTTTATTCTTATATACATAGATAAGTGTAGTTGTTGTCTGTATAAGCAGTTGTCTTCACATATACTTATCTTCTGCTCTCAGACAACAGCTCATCATCTGAAATACCCAGGAATTCCTTTGGTTTCTCTTTCTCTAGATGATCTAGGAGTTCATCATGGTTGTATTATTCAGTATTGCCCAGGGCAACAGAACCAACGGAATGTGCAGGATGAGAGGAAGTGTTTATAGGAATTGATTGATTAGCTAGGGCGGAGTTTAAACCAGGAAAACGAGAAGTGTAATTCAGACTGCATCCAAAACCAAGACCTGGGGTTGATGGTGTAAATCCTGGTCTTTACCCAAAAGCCCATGATCAGGGAAAGATGGATATTGTGGCGCACGCAGAGAGAGTAGATCCTCCCTTTTTTTTAACAGGTTACATAAAGCTTTGCTAAGAGCAGATAAGCTTCATGAAATCTGTCAACTCAAACATCAGTCTCTGAAGGATAAACATACAGAAAGATGGTCACCAGTTATCTAAAATCTTACAATTCGATCCAGTTTATGACTGTAATGAAACATCACGCTGTCAGATTTCTACCCGGTTTTGTTTCTGCTGGCACCAGGAGTTCCACCTCTGAGCTTCCTCCAGTTCACTCCAGGACTCATGGGTTAATATAAATGGTTTTTCTTTGACTCTCTTATTTTTATGTCACCTGTACAGAGCACCTTTGTAACAAAGGTGTGTTCAAATGCCTGCAGGAACCGACACACTGGAAAGGCGCATGGTTTGTGTCAAGGCCATGGGATGGAACTTTTGAAATGTAGATACTGTCACCTGTTTCAGCTTTTGCATGTAGGCCTGGCATCCCACACCATCATTTTCAAAGCTTTCCTCATTTCTACGAGGTCCAACCATTTTCACTTCCCCTGATTTTCAAACACGTTTGCATTTGTGGGAAATAGAAGTTACTGAAACATCTCAAGGATTAGTCACAGAGACTTTCCATTTTCTCTATATTGTCTCCATGACCTCATTGCCACAAGGCCGCCATGGGGTTTTCTCACATAAAGATTAGCATCTAATATCAGTCTGTGGTGGGTGGCAGTCAAAAATAAGAACACTTAGAAATTTTCCAGTTTAAAAGTGGCATGCCATCTATTAATAAACTCAGCATAGAATTGTGGAATTGGAAAGCTACTTTATTTCCAGAAGTTGGCTTGATTCAGGTATTATATCATATGAAATTTGTGTGGACCATTTTAGATATCGTAATTACATTTAACATAGTGAAATACTCACACTGGAAGTTGTATTAAAGGAATAACGAGTGATTCCTATCTCTGAAACCTTGCTCAGTACAGGGCATGGTTTCCTAAGTAGAATGGTAAGATGAAAGCTGTACCAAGCAAGGTCCTGTGTTCATGGGGAAAGAGACTTGACTGTTTTGGCTTACTAGCTGTAATAAAATTTCCCAAGTAAGATGTGAACACCTCCACTGGAATACATGCATGTAATTGCCTTCTTAAATTGTGTCTCCAGCTCAGACCTGAGAGCCAGACCACACTGACTAAAACAGCGGTTTCTATTTAATGCCTCAAAATCAATCAAATTTTAACTGAGACTATGTCTCAGTAGCATAACATTTACATAACCCCTATAAGGGCTTGATTGTGATCACACACACACTGCATATAAATAAATAATAAACCAAACTAAATACAACACATCCCAAATTATGCTCATGATCAGACAATGTAATTCTCTTCATCTCTGCCGCATCCAGTCAAGACATCTTCATCCCCCTCCAAGAAAACTACAAACACAGATAAGTGGTCCACCTGCATCTGCGTTTGTCCTTTTGCAGTTGATTATCCATGGTGAAGCTGGAGAAACATTTACACAATATAAACAATTGCGTGCCATATACATAATGTACTTCTCATGCTTTTCAAAGTACATGCTAGTAAAGAAATGAAGTGAAATTGCCCCCTCATTAGTAAATAGAAGGTGAGTATAAATGTAAGCTGAGCAGAAAATGGTAATAGGTGTATTATGTATGGATATGTCTTATGTATAATAATATTTCATGTGATAAATGGAATGGGGAGGAAATATAGCACTGAAGCTGAGAGTTGGAACCTGTAACATGAGGGCTTGCTGCTTGTTGGGGTTTCTGCCCTGCCCAGTTCCCACAGCTGGCAAGTCCCAAAGAAAATCACACAGAGAGTCTACATTAGGTTATAAACTGATTGGCCCATTAGCTCAGGCTTCGTATTAGCTCTTATAACTTATATGGACCCATTATTCTTATCTATGATAGCCACATGACTTGGTATCTTTTTCAGTGGGGCAGGTCACATCCTGTTTCTTTGGTGTCTGGACAGGACTCAGGAAAGAGCTTCCTTTTTCCCAGAATTCTCCTGTTCTCATTGTCCCACCTCTACTTCCTGTCTGGTTTTCNATAAACTGATTGGCCCATTAGCTCAGGCTTCGTATTAGCTCTTATAACTTATATGGACCCATTATTCTTATCTATGATAGCCACATGACTTGGTATCTTTTTCAGTGGGGCAGGTCACATCCTGTTTCTTTGGTGTCTGGACAGGACTCAGGAAAGAGCTTCCTTTTTCCCAGAATTCTCCTGTTCTCATTGTCCCACCTCTACTTCCTGTCTGGTTTTCCTGCCTATACTTCCTGCCTGGCCACCAGCCAGTCAGCATTTATTTAAAATATAATTGACGGAATATAGAATTGTCCCACACCAGGAACCCAGACTTACCTAAGCACTGATTATCCTAATTATGTGATAATTTCCTTTGATTACAAGAAACATTATGCGATATCTAAGATATTATTAAATTTTCTTGAGCTTGAACTACGTGTGGAGGAGTCTTCATTTAACCCTCAAACAGTTTGATTTGTACTTATACATATAATACAAAAGGCTATTGAGAAGCCTCAAGGAAAGGAGTCAGCCATCTGCTTCCTGAGCCAGCTGTGGTCTTGAAGCTAGAGAATCCCTACGTATCCCTTAAGAACGAGCTACTGGCAATGTGTAGAACTCAGAGGCAAAAATGTTGATTTAAACAATCACCTGTGCACAAAGGAATGATGTGCCTAGTCGAGGAAAGACTGAAAGACAGCAGAACAAGTACCACAGATTATGGTTGGTAGCATGTGGAATGCAGGGACTGAAAGGGAAGAAGAAAGGGAGGAAGGAAGGGAGAGAAGAAGGGAGACGTGTTTTATGTATTCACTTCAAATAGCTATAATGTCTCTGTTCTATAGATATTTTATGTCTTCTGGTCATGGCTGACATTTATTAAAATCAAACACTCTGCTCTTGCAGTACACAAGATAATTCCATAGGTTAGAATCTGTTTTATAAACCCTTAGGTTAAAACATGGCACTTTCAGAATTTTAGTGAAGGTATTTGACGAATTTTGATAACTTCATTCTCACTTCATTCCAAAGTCTGATGAGCCTGCAACCACTAGAAGTAGCGACCATTCCCATAATGTGTGCATGCATACACTTATGCATGCATATATATAGATGAGTAAAACATATATGGTGTTTTCAGTATGGAATGACACTGAGTGACTAGGAATCACTGGCTATTCTGGAGAGGTAGGAATACATGCATGTGAATGGACTTATCAGAGGTGTTTGTTTGCCCATTATCTCAGTACATTTTTCCAGAAGAGCCACGAGACCCTTCCTTTATCACAGTTTTGAGGCCGGAACTCGAAAATCCTTGGAAATACTATATTGGCTGCACTCTGTTGGCCAGAGATAAAGTTGAGAAGCTCTACCATTGAAATTAGCTCTCATATTGCCATGGAGATGGAATTAAGGTCAGGTTGAAGGCAAATGTCACTATTACAGTCAGGTGGGCACAATCACTAACACAGGCATCAGGGCTTTGAGGCAATCAGAATGGCTGGACAAGGTATTTCTGGCAGTGGATAATGGATACAAAGAAAAAACAGTAACCTGTGAGATGCTTAGTAGGCTCTGCCCTTTGTCAGTCATGTGGTGGCTTGGGCATGGGATAAATGTCCCCCCAACAGCCCACCTCGCAATCTACAGCAGGTGGGAGAGCTGGCCCTGAGGGCTGCAGAATTGGCCCCACCCCTTGCTGACTGCAGCACTTGGGAAAACAGACCCCATACCTCACACAGGAAGCACTGGTGTAGTCACAGGACAGCCAGCTTTGAGGGCATGAGCACGGGAGAGCTTGTACTATCCCTCACCTCGGCAGTGTGGGAGGCATGAGAGTGGTTGAGCTGGTCCTGCCCCTCGCTGGCTGCAACACTTGGGAGAGCTGTCCCGGGGCACCTTGCCTGGGCAGCACAGAAGAGCTCACACCGTGGGAGAGCCTCCCCGAGGTCAGGAGTGAAGAAGAGCTGGCCCCACCCTTGCTGGCTTTCGGTGGCACAGACACAGGAGAGATGGCCCTGCCTCTTGCTGCTTGTGGCACTTGGCTGAGCTGGCTCCTCCCCTTACCAGGGTCGTGCTGGAGATCTGGCATTGATGGTGTTGGTGAGGGAGAGCTAGCCCCGATGGCGTGAGTGTGAGAGAGCCAGTCCAGCCCCTTGCCAGCTGCCNAGGAGAGCAGTCCCCACCCCTCAGTTGTGCAAAGTAAGAAAGCTACCACCCCTGGGGGCATAGATGCAGGAAAGCCGGCTGACTGATCAACTCAGCTACCACCCAGGCCCAGGTCCAGGGCTCTGCCATGGTCCAACATCTACCCCATCCATGAACAACCAGAGCAGTGAAAGGGTGGTCCTGCAGAGCCAAAGCTGCAAGATCTTCCTGAAGTAGGGCAACAACAGGATATCTGGGATTCCTAGTAAGGATCCAGTATTGATAGTGTAGGAGAAGCCAGAGGCCTCAAACCAGCAGCCCAATGACTCACTGCAATGAACATTTGCAAGTAAAGATGTTTGGACAAAAACGTCTGCTGTGTGATACACAGCAGCCTCCTTGGTGAGATTTTTGTTTGGTTGTTTTCTTTTGAGGGGGCAGGTTGCAAGGGCAGAGGGTAGATATGGAGGATTGGAGAGATGAGTAGGATTTGGAGGCATGATGGGAAATTCACAAAGACTCAATAAAAAGTTAAAAAAACTAACATCTTAATTGGTTTATTTAACTGGGGAATATCTCTAAACCAGAAAAACAGTGACTTAATTTGATTACTTCATCTAACTCCAGCTCTGTCCACTTCATGGAGACCTGAGAAAAAAAAAGAAAACCATCTGTATAGCTGAGGCAGGCTCACACAACACAGCAACACTGATGTGTTGTCAAAAATCTTCATGATCTATCCCAAAGAGACCTGTTGCCACTAACGTGGCTGTGTCCAAGATACAAGGGGCAATAGCCCTTTTAGGGTTTAATGAGCACACTGGTCTTGAACTAGTCACCCAAGAAGACCCCTGGAATCTATCAGCACCTTCATCAGTTTTAAACAAAATTTTGTTTTCAGTCTTTCTCATGGTGGCCCAGATAATCTCCAAACCCATGATCAACCTCTCTAGATTACTTGAATATATGTCCAAAGTAGATATACTCCATGAATAGAAAAATCCCTACACTGTATCCCTCACCATCTGCACTATGATCAGTGCCCAGGAAGAGCCTCCAGAGAGCACTGAGCCTCATGTCCCTCTCACAGAATAAACCTCAACCCAGAAGCTGAACAGATTAACACCAGTGTGAAAAGTGAGAGACGTACAAGGATGGTGACTCTCAGAATCCCACGCAACTCTGATTTGGCTTCTGCAAAGGGCAGATGAGTCTTGACATAGGACTGTAAATTATCGCAAACATACTCAGGAATGAACTTGTCAGTCCTGAGGTGGTCTCTTTGCTGGAACAGATTGACACATGTTATGGCACCTAGGGAGCAGCAGTAATCTGTGAGATGCCTTGTTTTTTATGCATAAAACAAAGCTCACCCAAAAGTGGCTTACTTCCAGAAGTTCATTTTCACTGACCTACTTCAGCACCACTTCAGTCTTCCTAATGTGTGCTCTAGTTTTATGGCTGCAAAGTGAAAGACAGGTTCCTACAGCTTCTATCCCCACCACACAAAGAGGCCAATGTTTAAAGAAGTTTGTTAATTTGGATATGTTGCTATGGCTCACTCAACAAGCATGGGATAGTTTCCTGAAGTCCCACCTATGGCAAATTGGAATCCTGTGATTCATGGTATTTTGTAAAATGGTCATCAATGAACATAAAGAAACAAACAAACAAACAAACAAACAAATAAATAAATAAATAAATGATGTGGTAGGTCCTTCTTTATATTTGTTGCTTTTATTGGTGTTAATGAATAAAGTTTGCTTTGGCCTATGGCAGGGCAGACTATAGCCAGACTAGAAGGAATATAAAGAGAGAGTGGGGAAGTTAAGGAGACACCCTGTAGCTGCCAAAGGTGAAGGACAAATCAGAAAGTAACCTCATGGCGATACACAGATTAATAGAAATGGGTTAATTTAAGATATAAGTGCTAGCTAGGAATACGCTTGAGTCATTGGCCAAGCAGTACTATAATTAATATAGTTTCTATGTGAGTATTCAGGTCTGGGCAGCTGGAAAATATGTAAGCAGTCTCTAGTGACAAGGAAACCAAGAGAGAGGAAGAGAGAGAGAGAGAAAGAGAGAGACAGACAGACAGACAGACAGACAGACAGACAGACAGACAGACAGACAGACAGACAGACAGACTGACTGAAAGAAAGAGCAAGCTCAGCAATGGTTTCTGAAAGGGGACAATGCAATAAAGACTTGGGAGTCTGATGCTGGGATGAAAACCTGCTAGCTCAGAGAAGCTGAGGAGCAACCAGGTGACCTTCCAGCTTAGCCAACTGCCCAAAAAAGAGAGTTTCTCTTCCACCATCCCAAACCAAAAAAAAAAAGTCACTAGACTCAAAGTAACTCCTTACTGTTTCTTATGCTTTTTTTATCCATTTTCCAGACTCCCTCTTGCTCTCTATCGCTACTTCAAAACTAAGACAGGTGGCAGATTATATACAAAGGACAAATGGGCTGAGAAAGAAATCAGAGAAATATATCCTTTCCAGCAGCCTTGAAAATAAAGAAAGAAAGAAAATATCTTGGGTTGACTAACCAAGCATGTGAAAGACTTGTAAAATAAAAACTTTAAGACATAAAAAAAAGATACCAAGAAATTAAAAAATATCCCATGCTCATGAATTGGTAGAATTTGTGTAGTAAAAATGGCCATCTACCAAAAGCAATCTACAGATTAAATGCAATCTCCATCAAAACTCCAACACAATTCTTCACAGAACTTGAAATGACAATCTTTAGCTTCTTATGGAACATAAACACATAAAAACAAAACAAAACAATCCTGAATAATAGAGACTGCTGGAGGGTATCATCATCATCAATTTCAACTTGTACTGCAGAACTATAGCAATAAAAATAGCATTGAATTGGCATAAAAACAGACAAACTGATAAGTTGAATCAAATTGAAGACCACCAACATAAATCTACACAGTTATAGATGCCCGTTTTTTGAATAAAAATATAAATACTCACTGAAAAAATTACAGCATCATCAACAAATGGTTCTGACCAAACACTGATTGTTGAGTGTAGAATCCAAATAGATTCATACTTACCACCCTGCACAAAACTTAACTCCAAATCGATCGAGTACCTCAGCATAAGACCAGACATGATTAAGAGGAAGTGGGGAATAGTCTTGAACTCATTGGTACTGGAAAAGAATTTCTGAACAGAACACTGATAACAACTGGCTCTAAGAACCACAATTAATAAATGGGACCTCATGACACTGAGAAGCTTCTGTATGACAAAGGACACCATCATCTAGACAAAGCAACAGGATAAAAAACTGGAAAAGATTTTACCATGTATATATTCAATAGAGGCCTAATATCCAAAATATATAAATAACTTTAAAAACTGGACACCAAGAAAACATATAACCCAATTAAAAACTGGAGTTCAGATCTCAAAAGAATATTCTCAAATATGGGGCCACAAATGGTTGAGAAATACTTAAAGAAATGTTCAGCCTCCTTAGTCATCAGGGAAGTGCAAATGAAAACCAACGAAGGAACACAGCACTAAAATGACTCCTAATCACGTTCTGCCATATCCACAGATCAGCATCTCACTCAACCATAATCAGAGAAGCTTCCTCCTTTAGTAAATGTAATCCACAACTGGACAATATGCAGAAAGTAAGCGACCTTAGAACACTCAGTCCTACATGGGGTGGCTCCATCAGTTCTCTCCCTTCAAGGCTAAGGGAGGTGAAAAGATTTTAAGACTTTAAGACCCAAAAGGGATGAGGTACACCAAGGTACCAAGGCCTTCTAAACACAGCAAGATGAATGCAGAAAAGAAAGAAACAGCAGAGGCACCTGACAACACTGTAATCATCTATGACTATCTATAAGGTGTGTTAGAAAAACTTGTCTTCCATAATCATCTCTAGTTTTCTTTCATAACCCTTAAGATTTTTCTCTCAAAGAGTAGGAGATTCAGTCACAGTAACGGTGAGTTACTTCAGGGAAGCTGTTTTCTGAACACAACAGAACCCTCAGCAGTTCTGACAGTATGCTCAAGCTAGACATAATCTCGGCATGGAGGGAAGATTCGGTAACATGGAAAGCCCAAAAATAAACCAAAAATAGCCCTTGGCCTTTCAATGGTGCTTGTGGTTTGCATGTAGAATGCCCCCATAGGCTCATGTATTTGGATACATATTTCCAAGGTGGTGTTGCTGTTTAAGAAGGCTGCAGGACCATTAGAAGGTAGATGTTTGCTGAAAAAAGCGGGTCACTGAGAATAGGCCTTGGGGTTTCAAAGCCCATCCCCACTTCCTGAACTTTTTCTTCCTCCTACTGTGAATGCCATGTGACCTTCCAGCCTCCTGCTTCTGCCACCATGCCTTTCCTGCCATGGTAGAATGATCCCCCTGAACTATAAGTCAGAAAAAAATCTTCCTCCATTAACTTGTTTCTTGACTGCTCTTGGTCACAGCTATGAGAAAGCTAACTAATACAAAGGCCTTGGAGGAAGGAGAAATGAAGCTAGGGAGGTAACATTTATGTTCTGTCTGCTGTCTTTACCACAGCTCTATAGAGGGACCCAAATGACTGGTCTGTGCCCACATTTTCAGTCCCAGGAAGATTATCCAAGATTAGGAACATCCTAATCTTGTAGCTTCTTAACCCAAGTGCAGCTCAAAACCAAGTTTCAGATAAAAATTTGGATCCTTAAATTGCAATCTGTTTTATTAAAACCACCAGAAATGAAAATTTCTTCCATCATTAGACGATATGATTTCCATAATGATAATAACAGCAAATTACAAGAACAAGAGAAAAATTTGTTTTAATACTGGTCGTTTCTTCAGTGAGATTGATCACCTTCTGCTGCTGCATAATAATCATTAAGAAACTGAATAGGAACAATTGCCAGCATGGAGGAGCGTGTCAGACAGGCAACCACAAGCAGTGAGTAGGGTCTTGAAGGAACAGGAGGTACATAGGGCACTGAAAGGGGAATAAGTGTAATCTTATTAAAGCATCAGTCCACCTGAAATAATCTCCCTCCTCTGGCTTGTTTTTTGAGATGCTAGAAATGGAGCGCAGAGCTTTGCACATGCCAAGTGAGCTTTCTACCATTCAGGCTAGACCAGATAATCTGCCAGTTTTGGGGGTTTACATTCATCTCTTGAAAGGAAGGAAGGGAAATACTGGGAATCATCTGGTTTCCTTTAACTAGTGAGAAATGGTTTTCTTATTGTGAAAACACCAGGACCTGCCCCTTTGTTTAAGGCTCTGTTGAATCTCAGTGCTGAGGTGACATATACAAGATGTTGGGATTTGGGAGCCAGCTCAACCCTTTTGTGCATTATTTGCTCTTAGCTGGTCCTGCACTTTGATAACCCAGAGTTTCCACAACTGAAATATGCTATAGTCATCACATAGTCACCCCACAAGTCATTTTGAAGATTAAGGCATGTGCACTCTTGCTTTCCTGTTGCATGCTTCCTTCCTGTTAGATTCATGGAAACTCATCTAGAGACTTTCATCTGCTCTTACTATTCAAGAAACACTAAAATGAATAAAGATGGGGTGGTAAAATAGAAGGTGCCTGGCTTCCTTCTTTACACAATGTTGTCTGTGGTTTTCTGTCCAGCCCAGTTCCCAAAGTGGTTAAGTCCCAAAGAAATCACACAGAGGTCTACATTAACTATAAATTGATTGTCCCATTAGCTTAGGCTTCTTATTAACTCTTATATTAGCCCATTATTCTTATCTGTGTTAGCCACATGGCTCAGTACCTTTTTCATCAGCGTAGTCACATCTTGCTTCTTCTGTGTCTGGACAGGACTACAGAGGGAGCTTCCCTCTTCCCAGAATTCTCCTGTTAACACTGACCAGCCTCTACTTCCTTTCTGGTTGTCCCACCTATACTTCCTGCCTGGTTACTGGCTAATTGGCATTTATTTAAAACATAATTGACAAAATATAGACAATTGCCCTGCACCAACACAACCTGTGATATGTTTTGCTGTTCCAAAGACATTTCTGGCAACATTGCAAAGAAAACAGCACTTATCCTTCATGCACCAACCTCCACTTTGTCGTTTTGACCTTAAGGAGAATCTGTATGTGAGGATAGAGAATTGAGGAAGAAAGAAATCCATGACCTCAACAGCCCTGAGAACTGGATTTGAGTTCTGGTCTACCAGTCTTGAATGGTGGCCTTGACCAAATGTCCGGCTTAACCAGTAGATCCCTGGATGCTATATCCACTCCCCTGTGGCTGCATTCTCCACTTTTAGCAAAGGCAGTGCCTGTGGCACTGAATGCTTCACAGCAGGTATGAATACCTTGAAAACTCCAGACAAAGGTGTTCTTCAGGCTTCCTTATCGTACAGCCTATGTCTGTCTTCTCCATTCACCAGTCATCCCCACGGCCAATCTGTTTGACAGTCCATGTCGGCTCTCTTGATTTGCTCTCTCTTTTTTGCCAGTTTTTCATATATCAGTCAGATTCCAAACTTTTTCCAAGATTTCACTGACAAGCATCATAAAAATAGCAACGACAGATACTTAGTTCTCACAATGCCCTTGGTGTTGTGTTAAATGCTTTCCAAACACAATTTCATTTAATCCCAACTAAAGCCCTAGGAAAAAGACAAGTTGATTAAATTCTCCTTCATATACATGAGAAAACTGGCATTTGGGAGGGAATACTTAGTTTTTTGAATACTGAGTGAATACTGAGATGAACAAAGGTAACATTTTTGTTGAACTTTATATTTATAGTCTGCTTGTTTGGAACAAAACCCAAATGAATTTCACATTGCCAAATAGTTGGCATGTTGCTTTTATAAATGTCCCTTTTTACTCTTTTTGTGCAATAATCTGTTAACAGGAAAAACCGGGTCACTTATACAATTTCCAATTATCTGGATTCCTCTGGTCAATCCCTATGGTGCCTTCATCCATAACTTTTCCTATATTGATGGGTAGATAGAGAGTGTTGATTTGCTTAAGGTATGATTGCTTTAGCTAGACCATTTCATGAACAATGGTGTACCCTTCAATTACAGCTCTGAACATACTTTTCCTTCTCTTTTGACAGCATCAACAGTCACTAGTGTTCAGTGCTTAGCTACAGGAGATCAACAAGAGAAGCTAAATGGTGATATTCTAATTGAATCACTCCTTATCTCTTTGAAGAAATTCTACAAAGGTTTACTTACATCTATCTAATGTTCAAGTTTCTGTTAATATATTTTATGATAACAGCCAGATAAATGTATGCTCCTTTCCCTTTTTCTTCAGTTTTAAAACTGGTGAGTGGGTCCCCTCTTGTCCTTCTGTGATAATCAGGCACATTTCTTTCCCTAGAAGGATTATAAACTTATGAGACGCTCATGGATTTAATCACATTTTCATTTAAATTCATTACAGATATCTTATTGGAGTTCATTTACTCCACACCTGAACAAACATAAGTTATCCCCTGAAACATTTTGGCAAAACCTCAGTGGTTTTTGGTAGCTTCCTTGCTATCTTTGCAGACAAGATTTTCCAAGTTATTCTTCCACATTTTCTCACCCGTGCTTAGACTTTGCCATCCTTCCATGGATCACTAGTTACTTTTAGTGGAAAATGGTATTTCAGACCTCCATCTGCCCATGCTACTAAACGGATCATAGTAATTGCTTGTAATTTCCTTTATCTTACACAGAGTATTTCTGTTTTCAATGATACTGCATATGATAGAATTATGTTCTCACATAACCACCTTTTCATTTGCTCTACTATATGTCCTATGTCCACAGCAGACAAGCACAAGGACCTCAGTTCAAATCCCAGCATCCACAGAAAGCCTGATACCATAATATGTGTCCGTAATACAACAGATCCTATAGAGACATAGGAGATGGAGAGAGAATCCCTAAAAACTTGCAGATCAGCTAACCTGGCATGCACAGCAGTGAACCACATACACACATGTGCACACACAGACACACACAAAAATGGTGTGGAAAGTCCTTCTGTATATGTGTTGCTTTTATTGGTTAATGAATAAAGAAACTGCTTTGGCCTGTGATAAGGCAGAGTAGAGCCAGGCAGAATGATGTAGGAGGATCATCTGTCTATGTGTTACTTTCATTGATTAATAAAGAA
>LOEQ01010147.1:43507-55022 GCA_001685075.1 Bramus lutescens | reverse complement strand
CTGCTCCTTAGTTCTCTCAACCTTCATTTGCCACTGAACAGAATATCAGTTGGAGAGACCTCTGAAATTCCAGACCTCTGTACTGCCCTGATCCGTAGCTTTAATTATCTATATCTTTGGGTGGGTGAGCCCACAACCCCAGGTGTTCTCTTTGGTATGTAATTCTCTAGGAGATTTATCCACATGCATACTCAGACTTTCCTTCAGCCCTGCAACTTACTTCTGAACCACAGTTAAAACTTCCTTCCAAGGAGACACAATTCATAATGTGGATCTAAAACAATAAATATTTGAAGTTGTTATAAAATCCCCCCGTTTTTCTATGTTGTGTTCTGAGAAGGCAGAAGGCTATAGAAATAGATAAGGTATGAACTTGGACTCTAGGAACTTGCAGCTTACTATAGTAGCTGTTTGGATCACTGTGTTTTGAATATATTAGGATGTTCTTGCATGCCCATGGAATAGATGCAGGTATGCACAAGAAAGAGTATAGCATTCAGGGATTTTTTTAAATGAAATTTGTTATATAGGAAGATGAAAAAACTAACCAGCCATCATGTTCCCAACTGCGCTCTCTCCTTTGTGAGACCTGTGAAAGCAGCTGTGTAGAAGACTGACAGTATCAATCTTCTCCCTAACTTTGGTTTATCGGAAAAGCAGAGAACCACAAAGTATAAGTACTCTGGCTAATGGCATCAAATATCATTTGCAGAAACAATGCATCTGTCAGTTCCTAACTAAACATAATGAAAATTCTTCAGGATTAAAGTATGTATTAATCCAGATCTTCCCATGTGCAGATTTTTTTTTGGGGGGGGGGATCTGTTGTCGCAGTTTCTTTTGCATTTGAAATAATGAGGACAGAGATATTTAGGTTGGTAAAATACTTGAAGCACAAGCATAGGAACCAGAGTTCAATCCCACAAACCCAAAGTAAAAAACCAGGCATCCTAGAGATTGTGAGGTAGAGACATGGGAAATCCTAAAGCATCCTAGTCAGACCCCTAGTCAAGCTCCAAATTCAGTTTGAGAGATGCATGTTTCAAAACATAAAGTGGAGACTAAATTGAGGAAGACTCCTAGTGAGGCCCCCCAGCCAAACTCGAAGTTCAGTAAGAGAGAGGCATATCTCACTCGATAAAGTGTAGCCTAATTGAGGAAGATACACAATGTTGATCTCTGGCCAACACACACACACACACACACATACTATATATATACATATGCATATATAAAATTATATTTATACACAACACCCCACACAAGAATGTGCATATGTACATACACAAAAATGATGGAAATTAGTCTTTTTTCTTAATGTTATGGAGGTTTGATGGTAATTTAAAGTTTTTTAAAACTTTAAAAAATAATTTTAAGAAGAAGAATTTTCCTTAGCTGGTGAATTGAATAGTAAAGAGAGTATATAACAAAGAGAGATAAAATTCTGGAGTTTATTAGCACCTCTAGGATTCAAACTCCTTAAGTTATCCTAGATAGTTAGCCATATGTAATTTCTCTTCACCCCCTCAACGCCCATAAATCTTCTCAACATTTGTTGGGTCCCCTCATTTTGCCAATTTTATCTGTTTTGTTCCTTCTTCCTTTCAGACATTGTTCTCACTAATCCTCCTAGCTGGAGAAAGAATGATGCAAAACAAAATAAAGGCATTCTGTGTGTTCATTCAGTTCTTCACTAGTATTCAAGGGCCAGATCATAATGTACATCTATGAGTAATAGTTTAAAACCAGCTGACAGACAGGGAACTATGTTTCCTCTTTAACAGGCTTATACTCATTAGAGGGAAATACACCCATTCAACTTCTCTCTTCCCGGGGAAAATCAACCCATCCCCTAAGATGGCATGAATTATGGTTTTCCCTCTTTATTTCTGTCTCTTTGTCTCTGTCTCTCCTTTTCAACCCCAGTGGTGTGTGTGTGTGTGTGTGTGTGTGTGTGTTTATGTGTGTGATCCTCACTGAAAGAAGTGACTCACTGGGATGGGCCATGAGACTTTATACCCTATGTCTGTTTCTTTCCTACTCTGTTTTTTTTAAGTGTAGATATAATATGCACCAGTCAGCTTCTTGTGCTCCTGTCACACGCCTTATGTATTCCTGCCTACTGCAGTGCCATCCCCACCATGGACTTTATCCACCTAGAACTGGAAGTCAAAATAATCTCTTCCTCCATTGCGCAGATTTTGCCAGGGATTTTATTACAGCAATTGGGAAAAAAAACTCTCTGTTCCTTCCTCTCTCCAACCCAAGTGTGTATGAATGCGCATGTGCATGTGCATGCATGTGTGTATGTGCATGTGTCTCTGAGAGTATGTAGGAGGGAGGCTGCTCGTTCTTCCCAGCCTCCCAGAACCAAAACAATCACACAGAAACTGTACTAAAGAAATCACTGCTTGGCCCATTAGCTCTAGCTTCTTATTTGCTAACTCTTACATATTAATTTTACCCATTTTTATTAATATGTGTATCACCAAATGGTTGTGGCTTACCAACTAAAGCTCTGTCTGGCTCCAGCAGAGCTACATGGCTTCTCCCTTTCTCTGCCCTTCTTTCTCTCAACATTCAGTTCCATTTCCCCTGCCTACCTAAGTGTTCTGCTCTGCTGTTAATTGGGTTAAGTAATTTTTTGATGGGTGTTCAAGGTGGCCTTTCAGGGGATCTTTGTCCATCAAACCATATTAGTCTGGAAGCAATCCACAGGTTCCTATCCTCTGTGGAAACAAAAGAAGAACCTCTTTTCCAAAGCAATATATTCTTAGACTCAAATTTTGAATTCAAGATACCTTTGAAATATGTATGTTGGCTTAGATTAGCAGTCACCAGAATTAAATGTCTCTCTGCAGTCAAAAAATTCAAAGATAACATAATAATATACATAATCCATACTCTGAATTTTCCATCTTTATGTGGCTTGTTTTTACTCTATTACTTTTTCTACAAGTTTAATGTTTATTTTATTATCTTTACTCCTTTAATCTATGATGTCTGTACTCTGTCTCTTTAAAGACTTTATTTTATTTCTTTTAAAACAATTTACTTCGTTTCTACCTTTCTATATTCTTTTTCTTCTCTCTCCAAGCCTACATACATTTATCCACAATGTAACCCATTTAGAGGTCTATATCTCTCTGAATCTGTTTTTTATCTATAAGCCTTTTCTGACCAGGATAGCTTCTTAAAATTCTAAGCACTTCTTAAAAGCTTAAGCTGTGCCATTGCTAGGGGTAATATGGAAATGCCTGCTTGCCCTGCACAGTCAAGCATGGTGGAGCTGCTAACCACCTCTGAGAGCCACATACACTGCCCCACTTCCAGGCACACAGCAGGTCCAAGTTACCATCACGCAAGCCACAGTACACTGCTCACAACCCCATCCAAATATTGACTCTCCCAAAAGAGCTAGAGGTCACACTGGCAGCATGGCCCAGAAAGCCTGCATTTCAAAATGGTATGGCTGGCTTTTTTTCTGCTGCCACTGAGTCAGGAAAACCTCTCTTAAAGGAGCTGTAACATGCCACCACCAAACAGCAAGAAGCTGTGTTAAACTCTATTTTTGTGTGCAGAATTCCTTTCCAAGCTTTCTCAGGTTTTACACAGATTTAGCTAGCACACATTGGAGCACTAATTTGTTGGTTCTGGGCTGTGGACCTAGTCCTGTAAGCCAGTCTGTATGGAGTCTGGGTCCACTTGGGTGCCAGATGAAGGATGCTTAAAAGAAATCCCACACTAGCTCAGAATTGAGTATCATAGAGGGTTATTTATTTATGGGTAGACTCACAGATCACAATCCTCTGCTCAAATGGGGAACAGCATCTGAATCCAGTAGTTGGGAAAGAAGCCAGATGCATGCTTTACATCAGCATATACAGTATAAGAGGGCACGCCCAAGTGGACAGGTAACTTGAAGGCTACTTGTGTTAGGAATTCCTACAGCATGTGTATTTCTCTGTGTTTGCATAATTTATTTATTTAATATATTTAATTGCAGGTGCATGTGTAGTGTATATTTAAATGATCATTTATGTATTTGGAGGCCAAAGATAACTTCAAAAGGTACTCCTCAAGCACTGTCCACCTTTCTGGAGACAAGGATTTCCTGTTAGCCTGAAAATCACCAAGAAGGCTATACTGAAGAGTCACTGAGGCCCAGCGATCCACTTGCCTTCCCAGAATTTAGGTTATAAGCACAAGCCAAGACACCCATGTCTTGTATGTAGGTTCCTGGTCTCTAACTAAGGTCTACATGCTTGCAAAACAATCATGTTTCCAACAAACTATCTCTCCCAACCATCCCCACCCTGCATGTAGTTGTCCAGAAACTTCTTTCATGGACCTTAAGTATGAAATGCTACCCAACTGTTTATTAAAAGTGATTCTTAAATTTTTATTTCTTTTCTGGGTCCTTTCAATCAGTTAGAATTTTATAGCCTTTTCTTAGAAATATGTTGTAGAAGCAAAGATTTTGCTGCTTTCAAATCACAGTCCTCTTTCTTGGTGCTCCTAAACTTGACTTTCTGTCAGTCTAAATACAAAAAGAAGAGAAGCAGAGAATAGCTGTGAGTAGAAGGGACAACTGTAGAGAATGGGAACAGAATAAGGCAGAATAAGAACAAAGGAAATGGATGACAGCTGATGAATCTTATAATTTTCTTGGAAGACATGGTGGAAAACAACATCTAGTTAATTAACAAAAATCTCTAACTTGTTAGAGTTCAAGATTTTATGGATCTGTTTTTCTCTCCAATGGACAATACTTATTCTTCAAATAGACTTATTACCTTTATCTTAATGAATTTTGTTAATGAACAGTAATAGAGTTCAGTATAGAGAAAATAATGGAAAATACATGTGCTAAAGAATGAAGTATCTTAAATGAATTGCACAGATTATGATGCCCTTGTGGACTTATTGTTCCTCCAGAAGCTCCACAAAGTCACAAGAAAGCTCTTTTTCTAGCTTTCCCATATCATATTTTAATAGGATGCATTTAATTGCTATTTATTTCAGATATTTCCCATGTGCCAACACAGATTAACCAATTCAGTCATCCCAGAAATAATTGCTAAGACAAAGCAAGCAATGATCAAATTACACTGAAATAAAGTAATATCCCTGTTAATCATGTAGCTGGTTTTCAATAATATAGCTTTAGCTTTCAAAATTCTGTTGTCAGAATAGAGACTACGTAAAAGCTATTGCAATATCTACCATCACAATAACAGTCACTGTGTAATTTTAAATATAATTGACAGTAAAAATTATGTTTTCCAAAATTTTAAAACACAATGTTATATCTGCATGAGAAGAACACAGGGCAGAGTCCTGGAGACTTTCTCTGTTAATTTATTATTGCTTTGACCAAATACCTGACATAACACAGCTTAGCTCCTGGTTTCAGAGACTTCACTCTAGCAGGGTGGGGAAGCACAGTAGAGCAACTCTCGGCATGGTGGACAGGAAAGAGAAAGGAGTGGTAACAGGAAGTGATGGGGTAAGTTACAGTGTCCAGTGGACTCAGTTACATTGACCTATTTCCTCTAGTTATATGTCTCCACCTTCCACAATTATTTCACTGCAAATAATATGTTCAAACTTTCAGTCCATCTGCAAATTAAATTACGTATTAGGTAAGAGCTCTCTTGGTCTGTCTCTGGAAGTCCCCTCACCAGTAAATGCAGACTTATGCTTTGCTTGGGTCTTAGACATTGCGCAACCCAGCAAGTTGACAGTCAAGATTAACCACCATTTGGGTAAACTAGAAATAACACTTTCAGTTATTTCCAAAACTAGACTTCATGAGGCAAGCTTCTCCATCCAGGGCACCATCTGAAGCAGATACTGCTCTTGTTAGGAAGATTCACCTGAGGATCCGGGTAGATGGACATCACATAAAGTTCTTGATGTGCACGTATGAGGATGTGAGACTGGAGCTCAAATCACATATAAAGCTGGGCAGGAATTGTAGCATGCACCTGTGACCGTAGCTTTCTGATGGATGAGATGAACATAGACAGGAGGATACCACCCAGAAGCTTATGGGTCTGATAACCTGGAGTTTGCAGCACTACATATGAGACCCTGTCTGAAGCAAAGGCGGAAGGTTAATGTGTACTCCTGAGATTGTCCTCTGATCTCCACATATATGGGAATACACACGTGCACCAACAATGATACACACACATACATTCACACTCAGACATCTATCATATACAAAATTATCATACACACATACATGCAAATACATACATACAAAGACAGTTTTAGAAACAAAGTTCTCCTTTCTTTTCTATAATGAACATAAAGTCACATTTCTTCAAATGCCATAGCTCCAAGACTGAAAAGAGTCAATACCTGCCCACACACTGGATTTGCATGAGAATGTGATCAGTTAATAATTTGATGACAGTTGGATTTTAGCATGTATTTGTCAGTTGTGGGGCTGGAGAGGTGACTTAATGAATAAAAGCACTGGCTACTCTTCCAGCAGACCTGAGTTTGATTCCCAGTGCCCCTTTGGGAGTTCACACCCATCAGTAACTCCAGTTACGGGGAATCCAGTGTCCTCCTCTTGCCTCCGAGGGCACCAGCTATAGAGATTCATGCAATAAAGACATCCAAGCACATAAATTAATTTAAAATGTATAAATTCATATAATAAGGATTTTGGTTTATCCTATTTAAGGTAGCTTGGGTATCTGGGTGCTGTGTAGTTTGGAAAGAGGGGGTTGATATCAGGGATGAAAGACAATGAGTGTTTTGTGAAGAGAGAGACACTGGTGAATTGATGCCACCAGTAACTTAAGCAACACGTCACATGAAAAATATTGTCATCAGGATTAAACAGTTTATCTGTTCCCACATTATAGACAAATCTAAACTGAGGAGCACAAAGACATTTAAATGCTTCAAATTTCTCCATGTACTTTTCAAGGTCTGTATCCCCTTATCAGGAAACAGATACTTAAAACATGCAAAGTGTTAACAGGAATTAGTAGAAACCTCCAAACTTGTCTCATTCTTAAGGAATAATTTGCAATTCACTTCTTGCATCTATATGTACACATGTGCACTCCCAAAAATAACACATGCAAACACACACACACGCACACACACACACACACACACACACACACACACAGGAGTATAAACAAAATGATATAGGCCACATTTTCTTTCTTCCCAGAGTTTAGTAGTCTATTGAGACCATGCCTTTGACAAGATGAAACAAATATTACATTCAGTTCTGGAATTGAGACCAGGAAACAAGGTCTTAACCTTTACTGAGAACATGTTTTAATCTTGCCAAGTCAGATTGGTTTGGATGGATGCACAGAGAAAGTGATCACCCAGTGATTAAAAAAGCCAGTGAATACTCCAGGGAAACGTAGGTGGAGGAATAGTAAAGTAAGTGTCTATCCAGATAAACATAACATGTGAGATATTTTTATGCAATCTTCATATTTATCAATAATGATTATGACATTTGCTAATACAAAAACCGAGACATAGGGAGATCAGCCAGGGGTACTAGGATGTAAACTTTCCTAGTTTAAGAATTTTCAGGCACTAAACATTTATAAGTACAAACACAATGAGGAAAACCTAAGAGACAGAGACTGCCAAGTTGCTTCAGAATTAAGAGCACTTGCTGACGCTGCAGAGGACTGAAGCTCAGTTCCCAGCACCTGTCACAAACTCCTAAAAGTCTAGCTCCAGAGAATTTTTATCTTCTTCTGGGCACCTGCATACATATTTACAAAACCACTCACAGGTACATGTTTACACATAACTAAAAATAAAAGATAAAATGACTGAAATAATTAACAGTTAGCAAGTTGAGAAAACAGTAACAAGAAGAGAACAATAAAAATATACATTCTTATACACCCACACATATATACTTGTATATACATTACCTGATGCACATAATTTTTTAACAGTATATAGCTATCAGCTATGACTGCATAGCCAGCAGCAATTGTGACCTCATTCTAGCCCATGCTGAACAAGCTAATCCCCCAGTGTCATTAAAACTTCCATATATAAGCCAGTATCTAGTGTGTGTGTGCGCGTGTGCATTTGTGTGTATATGTGCATGTTAACTGTTGAAATATACTGAAACATTTCCCATAAGACATCTTCTGTCATTCTATGGGCACTGATTAAAGTCATGGTTAAGGTGACCCAGTTCCACAGCAGTAATTAGTAAACACATCTCGAGACGTCTACAGTCTAGTCACAGTCACATGGTGCCAGAGGAGTGTTCCTTAGCTCTAAATTCTCCATATTTAGAGCTGAAATAGAGCCTATAAATTCCCACAAGACAACTTAATCTCCTATGGTCTCCACAACCTCTCTCCAGTTCCAGTTTTGATGACTTATTTATTTTTACATTTTGTTGAAATCAATTCAAGGAAAATCAAGTTAGTGCTTTTAGAGAACACTCAGCTCAATTAAATCTTTTCATCATGCCAATCAAGCATATTAAGAGAAATTTCTAGAATAGATATATGTGATCTAACCTGCCACTTCCAGGAGTCAAAGCTCTTAAAGTCTACTTCAGTCAGATATTCATTTGTAAAATTATTTCCAGAAGCACATATCCAAAGTGCTGTTGTATAGAGCCATTTCCCCATAATTGAAACATTCCCTCATGGAAGGGGAGCCATAGCTCATGAGAGCAAAGAGATAAATTTATGTGCTCAGGAACATCTAAGCATTCAATATTTACAAGAGACTCTCTTTACAATTGTTAAGCCAGTAAACAGTTCTGGAAGGAAACTCTCCAAGGTTGCAGCTTTCATGAGTGGCTAACCATGTTGGTATGAGTTTCTCAGTAATGCAGTTGTCCGTAAGGTACTCCTTTCCCTATAAGGAACCCCTTACCTGTATTCCTGCACCTACCCTAATACTGGCTCACCAACCTGGACTTTCATGCAATTATTACTTTCGTCTGTTCTTGCTTCCCTTTATGAAGGAAGATGGTAAGTATATCTCCCAAGAAGAATCACATTCAGCTATGTATATCTTGAGGCTTTGAGGAAGAAAGCTTGTCATTCATTAAACATGGATACTCTCAGTCTCAGAACACAACACTCGGTGTTATGTGCTGGCATGCTGAATCCTTGATGGGAGTGTAGAAAAGAATCTCAAAAGCAGGGTTTCTTTGAGATCACTTCTCCCTTATTTCTTTTTTATTTTGTAAGTGCTCTGCCGCAAACCTAGTGTCTCACAGGATAGGTGACTGCTCTACAGCCTAGATGAGCTACAACCTCATCTCACATCTTATAGTCTACCTGCTTCCTTTTTTTCTTCAAGCAATTCACAGGAATTAAAATTATTCTTATCAAAGCAAACAGAATTTTTTCAGTGTTTAAGCTCTGATCTCCACACTCACTACCCGACCTTGTCATGTAGCAAGTTTTTGTTTGCCCCTGGGGGAGTGGTTGACTTACAGAAAAACAGTGAAAAATAGATATTAGTATGCCATGTTAAATTCTTCCAATTGTGTCTGTCAGATCACATACCCTTTGTCCAGTCATGCCTTACCATAACTGTCTGTCTGCTTTTCCCAGCAGACAGCGTAAAACTGCAGTTCTCTCCCAATCTTTGGGTCTTCAATTCTGAAGGCACTTACACCACCTAAATCTGAAATATAGATACCTTGTGGTTTTTCTCTTCTTAATCTGTCTGTCACCATAGAGATTTCAGTCATGGACCTTATGATGAGTCAAGAAAATGTATTATTATTCTCCTCGACACCCTTCTATATTTATCTTTATTTTACATTTTTTGTGTCAATCTAAGTTACTAAAGCATCATTCATCAAACAGTAAGTAAAAATTTTGATTATGTGTATATATATAAATATATATGTATATAGTTTTTCTTATATAAAAATATATTGCATGTATTCTAACTTGCTTTTCTGAAATGCTTGTATCTTTATTTGAGTCCCCATTCTGGGACTTAGGAAGAATTCTCAGTCCCCTGGTAGCAGTTTCCCAAAGTTCAGATTTTAACCACTTTTGTGAGATCCATTTCTATGGCCTTTTCAACATCACTTTTCAGTCACTCAGGGCATAAATTTCACTCTATACTTTATACATGCTGTGAGATGCTAGACAGCGGATAATTACTCATTGGAAAGGTTGCAAAATAGGAAACTATTTTTTCAAGTTAGAATTTTGATCTGTTCTTTTCCAGCATGCTATTTTGTCTGCCTTTTAAGTTTGCCTAGATGACTGTGGCAGTAAAAAGTGGTACACACTCACCATTTTAACAACGACAACAAACGTAACATCCAATCTGAGGCTGAAAACACTGTTATGGAGAAGAAAATAAAGCACCAAATTCTTTAAGATTTATTTATATAAATGTATGGGGGGATCTGTGCATATGCATACAGGTGCCTGCAGAGGCCAGAGGAGGGCATCTGATCCCCTGGAGCTGGAGGTAGAGGTTGCATTGTGTTGTCTGAAATGGGTGGTGGGAGCCAAGCTTGGGTCTCTGCAAGAACAGTACATGTATTTAACCACTTACCTATACTTCAGCCTGTAGCATGATAATTTAACATGTATGTTCCTTCATCATCTGAAGAAGATCACAGTTTTGCAAATTTTAACATTTTTTATTCTCTACAGCTTAGGTTATGCAAAGTCACTTAATGAAAGGTTCAAACTAGCTGTTACTAATATCTCAAGGTCATGGAACTGAATATTCCATCAACACTATAATCTTTAAAACAGGCAGATAATATGATGACAATGATATACATGCATATATTACTAGAATATATATACATAGATCACCCATCTCAAATCCAGGGTCTATATGTAGGGTGTGGGGAATATAATACTTATAGAACATTTTAATAGGTCATGAGTTTAGGCAACATTTATTTAAAATTATTTTGGATAATTATCAAAACTGATAGGAAAGTAAATCTTCAGGAAAAAGAAAGAGAGCATTTGTTTTTAAATTATTGCTCAGTAAACAGTCCAGAACCCATGCAGATCCTAAACAACCACAAGCATGATGGAAATGTTAGTGCCAGGCTGGATGTTCAGCCTTGGCACTCAGTCAGCAAGGTAAAGACAAAGGAATTAACAGTCAATTACAAGCTGATTCTAGATGAGTTTAAACAGGCCAAGGATGTCTTTCATAAACTTTGCCCCTACCTCTTAATGCTTCCTTGCTGCAGGAGTACCTTCCACTCCTTCAGCCAATAGCCACTGAAATACCAGTCCTCTGAGAGTGGTCTATTTCTCCTTAAAAAAGAGCGGCAGCCCTCTGCTCGCTCTCTTGCTCTGGCTCTTGCTCCTGCAACTACATTCCTTTCTTGGCTGTCGGTGTTCTGTTAAGTTGTCCCCCTCAAATAAATACCCCATTAAATCCAAACTGGTGTGGGATTGTTTCAAACATTATCTGGCGCCCAGCATTTGGTTTTAGAACCACCCTGCACCCCCCATCCCCTGGCTGTGCCGCTTGCCTCTGG
>LOEQ01010147.1:21607-35679 GCA_001685075.1 Bramus lutescens | reverse complement strand
CATGTTTTGGAAGTTGTTTGATTGCACTTTCTAATTACTCAGGTAACATTATTTACCTTCTCAGATCTTCGATGGGGTTGAAGAATAGATAAATGTAGCTACTTTTCTCTCTTGACTTGGCCAAGTTATTTATTATGCAAGACTTAAGCTAGTTAGGATAGTATATTTGTTCTTATTACATATAATTTTGTAGTAGGTTTAAAACTCTCTTACTTAAACAAAAGGGGGAGGTGCTGTGGGAGCTCCTTTCGCTCCTTCAGCCAATAGCCACTGAGATACCAGCCCACTGGGAGTGGTCTATTTCTCTTTTAAAAAGAGCTGCAACCCTCTGCTCTCTCTCTTGCTTCTGGCTCTTGCACCAGTGACTAGACTCCTTTCCTGGCTGTTTGTGTTCTGTAAGATTTTCCCCTCAAATATATACCCCTTTAAATCCAAACTGGTGTGAGATTGTTTTGTGCATTACTTCCTTTTTCACCACACTTATTTTTCTGTTTTAAAATACCTATTTATGTATTTTAAGTCCTGATTGCAGTTTGCCCTACTTCCTCTCTTCCCTCCCTTCCCCCACCTTCCTGCTGCCCCACCCCCAATCTAGTACTCCTCTGTTTCTTTTATGAAAAGGGCAGGCCTGCCATGAGTGTCATCACTGCATGGCATACAGAGTAGCAGTAAGATTAGGTATACCCCCTGGTATTAAGGTTGGGCAAGACAACCCAGTATGAGGAAGAGGTTCCCAAGAGCGAGCATTAGGAACAGCACCTGTTCTTACTGTGAGGATTCCCACAAGGAGATCAAGCTACACAAATGTCATATATATGTATGTGTGTGTATGTATGTATGTATGGAGAGAGAGAGAGAGAGAGAGAGAGAGAGAGACAGAGAGAGAGAGAGTGAGAGAGAGAGAAGGTCCAGATCAGTCCCATGCAGACTCCCTGATTGTTGGTTCAGACTCTGAGAGTTTCTATGAGCCAGATTAATTGTTTCTGTAAGCTTTCTTGTAATGTATTTGACTCCTCTGGGTTCTACAATCCTTCCTCCCCCTCTTCAGCAGGATTCCCTGAGCTTGGCCTCTTCTATTTCCCCTTCCTGGGGAAATTCACGCACCATCCCCCCATTGAGCATTCCTTGTTGTCTAGACTCTCTAGGTCTGTGGCTTATAATATGTTTATACTTTATATCTAATATTCACTTACGAGTGAGTATATACCATATTGGTCTTTTTTGGGTCTTGATTATCTCACTAGGGATATTATTTTTTTCTAGTTCCATTCACTTGCCTGAAAACCTGATGCCATTTTTTTAACTGCTGAGTAATATTCACCTTTCTATCTGCAAAGAAGTCCAGGAATTTCTGGTTCAAACACTATGGAGAGGGCATATGACATCACCCTTTGAGCCTATTGGGAAAGCTTCAGTTGTTATGTGAACAAACACACTTCAAAAAGTGGTTACCAGGAAGCGAATCTCTCCAGTTCTTGACAAATGCATTCTTCTTCATATGTCTAAGCTGATGTTATGATGCTTCCTAACTTCAAAACTTCCTGTGCACAAGAAGATTCCCAGTGAATGGTGGCCTAGTGAATCAAGCCAAAGCCTCATCTTAGATCATGTTGCTAGAGAAACTGCTCTAAAAACTGCTCCAGTATGTTATTTTGGGAGCAGATCTTTTCATTCTCAACAAAGGATCTGTTACAGAGGATGTAAAGTTATCTCACAATGCTGTATTTCCACACTCTTCTGCAACCTTATTAGATAAATCTTTGTACATATTTCTTTAACATTTGGGTTTATGAATCTTAAAAGAGATTTTCAATGAACATATCTAACTTCTAATTTTCTAATGAATTTCTCAGAGTTTTCTAAGCAAGAAAGAGATTAAGTTCCTTTTACTCTTTATACTGGCCAGTATTCTAAGCATATTTATTTATGTGAAGTAATTCTTAAAGAAACTAACATGAATTTATAATTTACCAAATAGCTGAAAACTTGCAGGGCACATTGATAGAAAATTATCTAAAAGTGGTATAGAAGGAAATTCCTCTCAGATATCACTCAGGGAAACAGGCATTTATTCCCTTGCCTTTTATAGAAGCAAATTAAGTTTGAAGCCAATAAAAATCCCTGCTTATATTGTTCATTTTGTACCCTCATCTCTGAGTCTCATGGACTATTGATAATCATCTGAGTTCTTCCTTCAGTCATTCAGAGTCACACAGACCACAATCTTACCTGGAAATTCATCATCAGCCACATGCTAATATCTATGTGATGGAAATGGGCATAGAACTAAAATTTTTATACAAAGATGAGGATGAATATTTGGTTCATATCTCACCCTTAACATGTAAGTTGTAAACATAGATTTATTTGAACTCACCTATCATCCTACCAATATTTCATCACCTTACTATTGTATAATCAGGCTAGTCTATTTTCAAACACTATCCAGATGCGCTTTCTCTCTCTCTGTCTCTCTGTCTCTCTCTGTGTGCGTGTGTGTATGTGTGTGTTTGTGTGTTTGTGTGTGTGTGCATGTGAGTGTTTGGATGCTCATATTGGAGGCTAGAGAATACAATATGATGGACTGTCATTACTCAGGCATCATCTCTGTGTTTTGAGACATGGTCTCTCCCTGAACCTGGGCTTATCAGGCAGGCTAGTCTGGCTGTCTACGATCTCCTTGTCTCTTTCTTTGCAGTCTTTGGAATATTGATCTACATCTATATGCCTGAAATTTTTAAGTATATTCTGAAGATTAATCTCTAATCTTCATGAAATATTATGAACCCTGTCATTCAAAAATTTAATGTGTGGAAGCTAGAAATGAAATTAGTAAATAAAAACAGTACAGGTATCTCAAGCATTTTAATGGAAATATTGACACAGCTCTATTTCTTGGTTTAGGAAAATCATCTTGCCGATGATTCAACCCTCTCTACAACCTGCTTTCTGCCCTTGCTTTCTGTGTTCTGAGTCACCATATGCTCTCCATTAGAAAGAGCCCTTTTTGATGAATGATGTATGGCTTTATTTATTTCAGAGGCAGCACTGTTGCAAGAACATGCTTTCTCTTATCTGTGGATGCTGTCTCTGAAGATGTTGGTGTCAGTATACACCTTAGAGTAGACACAGACAACAGGAAAATTCACCATTGAGGGTGAAGGCAGGGGCGTTAGAGAAAGGAGTGGTAGGACATGTTTTCTAATAAGGGAAGGGGGAAGGTGGCAGATAATTACCTGGGGAGAGAACAAGGAATGTAATACAAGGGATGGGAAAGGAGAAGTATGAATAAAACTAAGCATGTGTGCCGAAGCCATAGGGAATTATACTATTTTAGAGACCTAAAATATTTAAATTTAAAAATACTTAACTTTAAATATTTTATATCTTTATATATACATATAATATATATTAGAACTAAAGTTATGCCAGCCAATACACATGAGAATATCCCTAAAGTCATAGACTACCAAACAAAACACCAGCATCAGACATTGGAAGCTTTCTTTTGAGTTGCCCATCAGGGAAGTGCAGAAGGACCCAAACAATACATGACATTGCCATTGCCATTACTCTTGATACCTTCCAGAAAGGCAGGGTCTTATTATTGAAAACATCATACACTTCAGACACAAGGTTTAGAGGAATATCCTGGATCTGACCTCCTCACTGAGGGCCAGCTCTCTTATATTCATAAAGAGACATCTAAGCTACCAATAGAGAAAATCAATCAATAGTCCTCTCTGGATGTGACATCAATGAACCACAACAATGACTGCCTTGAAAGGTATTCTGAAAGGTGCAATAATGGCACATATTTGTTGGGGGTAACCAACAGTCAACTAATTGTATTTAAGCCTGATTAATAGAAGTAAATTCATGCCTGGCACTGTAAACTGAGCCAACTCCCTGTGGCTGGTGATGCCCTGGAATACAGAAGAGAATCTACTACTCTCAGTTTCCTAAACCAGCACACTCCCTAATTATATTATAAATATTTATCCATGTAAGCATAGGTAAGGGTAGTTCTCACCCGACATCAAATAAGTTTTTGTGTTAGGAAGAGAACAACACAGAGGCCATGATTGGTTAAACTGACCATAGTGCACTGGTCTCCAATACAAAGACCACACTTTAGGTTCAGGAACATTATGGAAGAGGAGACAGAAAGATTGCCTAACCAGGACAGATATTGTGAGATGGTCTCTTTAAGAAAAAAAAAAAGGAAAGGATAGTTTATAACAGAGTGGGGCTGGAATGAGTTGGAGGAGAACTGAGGGATAAATATGATCTGATCAAGATATATTAAATGTGGCAACTAATGACTGCTGGAAGAATGAGGATTAGCTTCTCCAGGTGATGAGCTCCATTATTGGTTGTCCAATGAGTGGTTAGCCTAGAAACTTTACACAAAAACATCAAATGTATATATACATACATATATACTTTATATATGTATATATATAAACTTTACACACAAAAAAATCATATATATAGACATATATTTATATATATATATATATTATTTGATACATATTATTTGATGATACTCAAAGAGAAAGAGGCCATAAACTTGAAAGCAGAAGAGGATTGGAGCATTTCAAAGGAGGATAGCTGGGAGGTGCTGGAGGGAGGAAAAGAGAGGAGAGAAATTGATAGAATTCTATATCAATTAGAATACATTAAAAGAAATAACATGGCATCTGTAAGAACCAATAGAAATAAATTTAACGAAAAATTAGCAAAGAAGATATTCTTCCCAAACTTTCACCTATAGTATTACAATTTGTTCAGGGGAGACTCATAGTGACATTCTTCCTATTGGGTAAGACCCACATCCACAGTTCCATGTTTCATGAGCTACAGTAACATTCTATTCTTCCATTATATCTTAACTTTTGAGCAGAGAGACTGAGTATTTGTCTTCTCAAATCACTCTTCTGTATGTGGATGTTATTCTGTCTGTATTCTATANATATATATATATATGCATGCCATGGTTTTTATCTCCTTAGCATTGGAGGTCTTGGGTTTTGTTTTGTTTATTACTCTGTCTCTATGAGCCACACATTACCTAGCATTATAGATACCAACAGGTGCTTAAAACGTGTGAGTTCTGAGAATACACACTAAACTGCTAGGATGTCTGTAGGCATTTAGTATGCATTGAATATATTTAAAATACTCCAAATGCTAAAGCAATGACATGCTACAAAGTGCTTAGAGTTGGGCTTATATAGTCTTGGGATTAAGGATGCTTCTTTATTTCACTTTTGAAATATTATGATTGATTCTCTCAGTCTTAATTTGTTTGTCTGTAGATAGTGATCATAATAGCTGATGTATTGAGGATTACAGGAGAGAATTTGAGTAAAGTAATCTCTTGTCTCCCTGACACATTGTAACTAACTACTCTATTCTTGCTTCGAGATGAATGTATTTTCAAAATTTGGCTAGCCTTCTTCTTTTCCACAGGGTAATAGAGCTGTTCAAAGGAACAGACTCAGAATAGCCACTCAATCAAAATTACCAAATGTTGAAAAGGTCAGAACAGTATAGCATATCTTTATAATTCATAGATTATGGAATGCATTAACATTAGAATCCCTCATTCTTAAAGAAAAGATTATAATAAAGAACCCAAATGGCCACACATTAATCCTTTCTATGACAATAGCTTTTTTTTTCTTTTCTGGGAAATGTACAAATGGTAACCTCTACTGACAATGAACTTCAGTTTGGTCGCCACACCGTGTTGCTGGTTTTGATCACAAAGGAGCACCCAGGGGAAAGCAATGGAAAATATGCTAGACGCCCACAAAGAGAACAGCTTCAAATAGGCTACCAGCAATTTCCCACCCAACCAGAAGGACTAAAAAATTATACCAATGACATTACTGCTTAAGAATACTTAGAGCTTTTATAATTTTATTAAAAAAGGGGGGGGGGCTTTAAACATGTCATCAAATGTCTGTTTCCAAAATTAAAAAGGCCAAAAACCTAAGCGGAAAAAGCTCATGACTAGAGTTTCAAATATCTCTTTGTGGCTGTTGAACTATTTTCTACTTAATCGGTTTTATATTTATTTTTCATGACATTTCCAGGGATACAATAAACCATGATCACCACCTGTGGAATTATAATGAGCATTAGAAAGTACTTAGCCCATCCTTCTCATTTTCTCATTGAGGATAGTGGGGACCACAGGGGACTGCCTGGGGTCTCAAAGGTTGCTAATGTCTAAACCAGAAAGCACAACATAAATCAAGCAGTTAGCAACAAGAACTCTTTGAGAAACTTGGCACCTGTTTCACCTGCTTCCTTAAGTACTGAAATTGTTCCTCTGCAGGTCTTTTATCTCTTATTGTCTGCTGTATCCCCACTCTTCAAAACATGTAAAGGCAGAAGAGAGGTGTCGTTTCCAGGGGAAGCTCTTTCTACCTAACTCATTGACTCTCTCTTACTTAGATGAATATTTTTCTATGGTTGTCCCCAGCAGATTATGCCACATACATCTTTCAGTTCTATTTAGTTTTGGAAAGCCTAAGTGATATAAGCTAATTAAAACTTCATAGCCTCTTATTTCCTATATGGTTAGGGAGTGTGGAAGGCTGGACGAATTGCCTTGTCAGGCAATGTCACCTCTGACTTCTCTCTGGACTCGATCCCCCCAAGGGATGGAATCACCTTCAGCTTTTCTGATCTGGAGTGCCTCACTTTTATTTCAATACCCAGCATTGTCACAGCTGCATTACAATCTCTTTTTCCTTTCTTTCTTTCTTTCTTTCTTTCTTTCTTTCTTTCTTTCTTCTTTCTTCTCTTCCTCCCTCACCTCCTCCTCCTCCTTCCTCTTTTTTTTTTTAAATCAACAACCATGGGTTACAAACCCTCTCTCTCTGCAGGACACTGGTTGATAAACTTTCATCTTTGTGTTTTCACGCTGTCTTTTTCCTTTAAACAACTGCTCTGGATGATAGAGAAAGCAATGGATGCTTTATGGTACCTGTTGCTTATATCTGCAGTATCCATATAAAAGGAAGGCAATGGGCATTTGATTGACAGTGCTGATTAACCATATAGGCCAAATAATGCTAGTGTTACTGAAATCTGCCTTTAAACCTCTTGATCAAAACAGTTCTTAAACATAAATCTGATAACGATCTAGGGTTGTTGATGCAGTGAAGAATTTTTTCTGTATTAACTAGTGTGCTTATTTACAATCATACACACAAAAAAAATCCGAAGTCCACATTGTAACCAGACATCATTTTTAAAGTATGTGATCCTAGCATCTCATTTTTGTATGTGTGTAGTTAGTGGGACTGTATGTGGGCATGGATCAAAAAACTGGAAAGAGGAAATACAATCTTTAAGAAAGTGGTGTAGGGAGGGCATTAGAATACACCAGTGTGAAAATGGCAAAGAAGCTGTCTCAGTTCTTTCCCTGTGGCTGTAATATAAATATGTTGCCAAAACAACTTGAGAGCTAAAAGGTTTATTTTAACTAAGAGCTTATGTTATAACCCATCATGATGGGGGACTCAAGGAGTAGGAGCCTGAAACAACCGGTTACATTGTATTCATAGTCAGAAGAAACTGATATGGGTACTGTACTCAGCTCTCCTTTGATTTATTTTGCTTTTTCAAGACATGGTTTCTCTGTGTAACAGCCCTAGCTGTCCTGGAACTAGCTCTTGTAGACCAGGCTGGCCTGGAACTCACAGAGGACCTCCTACTTCTGCTCCTGAGGTGCTGAGACTAAAGGCGTGTGCCACCACCGCCCACTTTCAGTGGTCCTTTTTATACAGTCTGGGATCTCTTACTTAGTGAATGGTTCCAACCATGGTGCATTTTTCCACATTGACATTGATTAATGTAATCAATATAATCCCTTGGAGACATGATCAGAGGCTCATCTCCAAGGTGTTTCTAGATTCTGTCAATTTGACTATTAACTATGCAGGCAACTTTGGGAGCAAAAACATCTAAGGGAGGTACAGAGAGATGTAGGTTGGAGTAAATTAAAACAAACTATTCATGAAAATTACATAATAAAATGTATTACATTGTGTAGTAATTTAAAATGTAAAAAATAGAATAAATAAATTTTAAAATATTAATTTGCTCCATATACTTTGTTTTTCTTTTCAGAAATTTATGAGAAAATGAACAAAATTACTAGAAAAAATTAATATTTGGTAGGAGTCCTTGATTGCCACGAGCCCTGAGTGCTTCTATAGGAATGCCGCTTCCCACTTTGAAATGTGGACTAGTCCATAGAGAGCTTTATTCCTCTGGGTGAATTATTTATATAGGTTCAAAATATATTGTTGAGTGCCTTCCACTCATCCTGCTCCAGGATCTAGGATCAACTTTGTAGTAAAAAAAATGCATCTGTGTCCCAAATCAATACACAAATAAATAACTTAGACATAAATAAACACCAAGACAGAGCAAGGCAATGTGTCAAGAGATAGGCTAGGCAGACCTTCAACAGACTTGCCATGGAAAGCTTCAGATTTCCTTGAGCTGGAACAAAAATGACCAGAAAAATCCATTATAAAATGGTGTCTGATCAGACAACGATGTGGCTCACATACTAGGTCTAGCTCATTGTCAGATTAGTTTAAATACAGTCACACTGGAACTAAGGAGCAAGGCCGTGCTCTTTTATTCAGGTGTGGTCCATGGCTGTTGTTCTACCGCAGTGCTAGGTAAACTGCAGAGAAAAGCACTTAGCGTGTGAAGCTGAAGGCATTTACTATGTGGCCTTTTATAAAAGGCTGTTGACATTGGACTTTTAAGGAAAACATTCCAAAGATAAAAGATTAATGGCAGTTCTTTAAGCAGGAACAGGTCTGGAATCAGGCACTGCTAGTGTGTTATTGATATTAATCATCAATTTTTCAGGCTTTAGAATCGCCTAGGAGACAAACATTTTTGCTTATGTAAGTAATGGGATTTCTAGTTTGGGCTACATGGGTTGAATGACCCATTCTATTTGTGGGCAACTTCAATGGGTAGGCTGGGGTCCCAGACTGAAGAGAAAGAAAAAACAAACTGAAAGCCAGCATTCATTTCCCTCTGTTTCCTGAATGTGACCAGAAGCCTCACATCCTTGATGAACTGTACTTTTGAACTCTAAGCCAAAATAAACGCTTATTTCTTTACGTTGCTCATGTTTCTCATTTTACCACAGCAACGATGTAGTAAATAATTTACCTGCAATGCACTGTGTGAGGGAAAGTGTGATTGAAGGTGAGGAGTTCAGTGTGCATGGTGTAATCTGATAGGCAGGTTGGATTTTACTCTACATAGTGCGAGAGAACCACTTCAGAGGTTTTTTTTTCTTGAGAATTGTTATTTTATTTTATTTTTATATTTATTTATTTGTCTGTGTGTGTATGCACGTGTGAATGTGCCTCTGTGTGTATGTGTGTGTGATGCAATAAATTCTATCTTTCTACTGAGACTTAAATTCAGACCATCTAGCTTTGCAGCCAGTACCCTTACCCACCAAGCCATATCAAGACTCTGTTTACTTTTAAAATGCTAAGTTCTTTTGAGAAATTATGTTTTTACAAATAGATTTTAGTAACTATTTTCCAACACACATCTAGCTAAATGGAATTTTTGTTCTATCTTTAGCAATGAAATGACAATAACAGAAATTCAGGGATTGACTGTCTGGAAGAAGAAATAAAGTAAAGTGAACTATGATATCCCCAAATCCAAGAAGCCAGCAACCACATGAGAAAGGACTGACAAAAATTTAGTTCCAATTCTTGGTTTTCTGTCATCAGCTTGCATGCCTTGATTGCTTTCAGCATGGTGATGTAATTGGTGAAACATAAAGACAGACTATCCCTTTGAATGCATCTTCTGTGAGTTCAATGATGTGTGAAACTCTGATTAGCAGGTCAGTCACTGGGCCGTTCCACCTAGCTTAGGAAATAATTGGCCCTATTCACTGTGTTCATCTGAGAACTAATGTTTCTGAGAAGCAATTAAAGAAGTGGACATTTGAGTTAAATCAAGGCGAGTATAATTATAACCTTTCTGCCTTGAAGAAATGGTCAACATGGCCAGAGATAAGTTTGGAAACTTTTTGCTTGATGGTATCCCAAACTTCCTGGTCATGATATGACAAGGACCTGAGAGAAGACAGGCTGCTTCCTCTCTATCATTGTAGGAAAACCTTGGTTTATCCCTGTAGTGTTAGAGATACTGCAGTGATAATCTCTGTCTTATATGCAGTCATTCCAACTCATATACCAAAGACGATATATTTCTCTAATATGACTTGCTTGTAAAAATGTAAGTAACATATATGATCGAATAGAAAAATGGGATGCTTTTCTCTTAGATTCCTCTGTGAACCTACTGACTGCCATCACCACCCCCATGAGGGCAAATGGGGTTGTTCAGATCACATTAGTTCAACACTGAAGAGAGAGGAAACAGGATGCCTACTCTTGCCACGGCTTTCCCTAAACTAGCCCAATAAAGCAGCAACAGCATTTGTAGGAAGGGAGAGTTCAGAGCTATGGCAGAATCCTGCTTTGGGAGCACACTGAAGAAGAATGAAAGAGGAAGACTCCATGACACGCAGCCAAATTCTCACCAAGTCAATCAGCATTTAAAAACAAGAAAGAGCATCTGGGTACACTCAGTTGTCCCTGCCACCACTGGGGATGATTCTTGTGTAACATAAGCTCATTAGCTATGGAACATCTACAAGGTGCTAATGCAACCAGGAAATGATAATGTCTACAATATGAAGTTTAAATAAGATACAGAATTAAAATTAGTTCTTCTTATTTGGTCTGAACTTTAAAAAATGAAAGCTATTCAAATAATTCAAATTGTCTATTGCATTTGCATGGTGTTTGCTTCTCTAGAGGAAAGAAATGTAACTGGAGACCCAGAGAGGGAAAGAAATGGGATGTGCCTAGGCAAGGAACAAGAAGCTCCATGTGGAGTGGGGTTAGCTCAGTGGATTAAGTGCTTGTTGTACAAGCAAGAGGATCAGAGTTGATAGCCTTGAGAGCTGCAGAACTGTCCCATTGTGCATAACAACTTGATTATAATTCAAACCACAGAAGTGGGAGATGGTGGATTACTGTCTGGGATCAGGTGAGACTATTGGTCAATTCAGAGTTTTAGTAAGAGATTGCCTCAAAGAGAAAGGTAGAGAGCGATGGAGGAGGAGTCTCAACATCTTCCTCAGGTCTCCACTGGCATGTTAACTCACATGCATGTTCCCATTCACACATGGAGATATATGCACACATGCACATTTACATGGAAAGAAGATAAACTTCATCAGGCTTCTCAATTTAAACTAAAAAAGATATCAAACATCAAAAATTTATTTATCCAAAGAGATATATATTAGCCAATTACAGTTTTTTTGTAATAACCAAATCACTGAAATCATTACAAGCCACAACTGATTCATGTGTGTGTCCATCTGTCTGTCAGTCTGTCTGTCACTGATTATAGAACCAGGACCTGACATATATTGAATGCGTGCTCTGACATTGAGTTGTGGAAACTTAACTCCTAAATTCTGTTTTTAGTTGGCATCAGATGCCCAGGTTTTCTTCCTCAGAAATAGTGAACCTCGGAGTCAGAGAGGGCTCAGTGGTTAAGAGCAGTCCTTTCGCTTAAATAGGATCCAAATGTAGTTTATATAGTACAATGGGTGGCTCACAACCACCAGCAAATCCAGATCCAGTATTTCCAATGGCATTTTCTGGCCTCTGTCTATGACATTCATACATGCATGCATACACACACACACACACAGAGACACACACACAGACACACATACACACAGAGACACACACACAGACACACATACACACACACACACACACACAGCATAGGGACTTTGAAAAGAAAATAAGCAGCATAGATCAAGGAAGTCCAACAACACCCACCTAGCAGTGCAGCCACAAGCACGCCTTAGGAACTGATGGGTAGGAAACAAGCAAGGACTCAGAGAGAACCTAAGGTATGAAAAGACAGTTCCATTGCAGTTGCTGATATGCAGTCAGACACTTCGTGATTTATGTATTTTATCCCCATTCACAACATTAAGGAAGGGCTGATGAGATGACCTTGCTTTTACAGAGGGTCCACGTTCAGTTCCAACCACCCACACTGTATGCGGTTAATCAGCTGTAGCTGCAACTCCAGTGACTCTAATGAGCTTGCATGATCTCCCTTGGCACAACACTCACAAGCACATAGACACATAGACACACACAAATAAAAATAAAATAAGATAATATTAGGTAAATGAACCTCAGAAGCATAGACTATATCTCCTGGTTATTAAGACCGGGTTTCTCTCTGTATCCTTGGCTGCTTTCTTCCCTCATTCTTACATCAGGTATCAGACATGCCTTTTCTCTCTGTGAACTAGAGAGCCTACCTCTAATTTCCAGACCATATGTCTGTGAGGGGATACCAGTGAACTTCATCATTTCCTATCTGTGAGAGTAGTTTCATCTCTCAGCTTGAATGCTTACAAAACATGCCTAAATAATATTAAGGGGAATAAGGAGATTGGTAAGTGGGCTCACCACCCAAGGGTGGTGACCTGAGTTCAGTCCCTGGCACCCATGTATGATAACACCATAGTGGCCTGCACCTGTATTTTCCCAGGGCTGGAGAAGAAGAGGCAAGAAGACAGATTTCTGGAGCTTTCTGTCCAGTCAATTAAACTGAACTACCAAACCCCAAGTTCAATGAGACTTGAATCCAATGAATAAGGCAGAACGTGATAGAAGAAGACATCTAATGTTGGCCTCTGGGTAGGCACACTCACATACACAGCACACACATACACACACAAAACACACTATTAAAGTAGGGTAATGACAAAGTTGTGAGGTTGAAGAATGAAGATCTTTATACTTTCTCAGTTTTTAGATAAAATTCTTGAGGAAGAAATTCATAGATATTAAACACAGACATTTTAGAAAAAAAATAATTGGAGTTTTCAGAATCAAGTACACCAATCTTCTCACTCTGTTCCATTTCCATCTGTCCTCCAAAAATTAATCCTGGTGATCATGTAGCTTTTACACATTTTTCTATGAAAGACTTGAAACTTACAAGTGGGTGCTACCTGCAGGCAAAAGAAACCTCATTTGATGTTGCTTCTAAACTGAGGCTTTGATTTTATTTTCAATAGTCCCGATTTTCAGTTTGGAAACCTGCATAGAAAAAAAGGAAACCCAGGGCGTCACTGAGTGGTGCCCTGAACTGTTTCCACAGGGCATGGAAGCACAGAGGAAAGAGAGGAAGGTTCTGGACATCCTCTCCCATTGAAAACGTTTGTTCCTGAGGACCTGACTAGAGAAAAATGAGGACTATGACTCATGTGGGCATAGGGAAAAAATAGATCTCTTCTGTCCCTCTGCAGAAACTATATAGATCAAAGCTCATGTATCATGTACACTCCATCAGCAGCAAGACCCTTAACTCAGTACTTGGTAAGGGCTCAGAGGAGAAGCCATAAAGGGTACTGGGTGAAAGGCTTCGTTGCAGACAGCACTGGAAGTGATGACAGTGCTGTAGATGAAACTAGATGCTATTGCCACAGTGGAAGGGGGGATGACAATGGTCCTCTCATAGCTGCAGAAACATAGAGATAAATACGGGAAACTGGTAATGGGAACCATATTTTCAACAACACTAGTAGTGCATGAGACACAGACATTATTGCTACGGTGGAAGAGAATGTGAAGATGAGGATGTTTTGCTGGTGGCTATGGAGATGTAGAGATAATGGTGATAGATTAGAAATGGGGCCTGTATTAGGAATACTGGTAGTATACAAGACAAGGAGTGAGGAAAATGTGTGCTAAAATGGGACAACAAGGATATTAAATGAACTTGTAGACCCTTCTTCAGGTTCTCATTGCCATACTTATTTCTCCCATGTTATAATAATATTCTAAATATTAATATATTCTTAAATGTTTTCACTAAGTTGTATTATCCATAGTTTCTTCTTCTTCTTCTTCTTCTTCTTCTTCTTCTTCTTCTTCTTCTTC
>LOEQ01010147.1:2152-13798 GCA_001685075.1 Bramus lutescens | reverse complement strand
TTTCTTTATTAACCAAAGAAAGTAACACATAGACAGATAACCCTCCTACATCAAGTCTGGACTTGAGCTCCCTTAGGAAACAGCAGTTAGGGCCAGCATTTTCTCATCCTTTGGACAAGTGATGAGATCATGCTCTCTGCAGCATTTCTCAAGCCTCCAGTGGGGCTATGTGACAGCGATAGTCAACACATTCTCAATAAAAGAGACATGTTTCATCCCAGGCCACCCATTTCATCATCTATCAAACAGATTTTTTGGGATAAGAAACATCAGACTTTGAGAAAGGAGATAATATGCCTACTTTGGCCAGTGACTCAGCAAATGGAGCCTCTCCACCCCCATACCACTGTGAACATCTTAAGGGACAAATGACCGAAGACGACTGGATAAGGAGGGCAGCTGCAGAGCACTCTCAACACTGGCCAGTGCTCCTGGTGCATTTGTTGCACTTGAGCTGTTCAGTAAAGAGCAACTCCTAAGAATCACATGGAGTAAGAGGAGAAGGCTGTGGCATGCTGGGGCCTCAGGAACAATGCTTTTGATTCCCCAGATGAGTTAATATATTGAATGGACATAACACCTCGGTGCTAAGAGTTGCCTTCTAGGGCCTCACGAGGAGACTCAGCTAGAAATAGCCTTGCTCTTAAAGTACGAAGATCTGAGTTCAAATTCCCAGAACCCACATTAAAAAATCCAGTGTTGTAGTACTCTCTTGTGATCCTGGCAGTGGAGAAGCAGGGATATGAGGAGGCTGGAGATCACTGATAAACCAATAGATCATACCTGGAAAATAAGGTAGGGAGATGGTAGCAGAAGATACTGAGTCTCTCTCTGTCCTTCTCCCTGCACTTATGGCAGGGCGGGGAGGGGCGGCAGGGTCACTACCACAGTTTGAACATTGGGGTTAAAGTGGTCATATTTGAAACAATTGAACTGAGTAGAGTGATTGAATTATGATATTATAATTTATTTGATAAGAGTATCTAGTTAGAATAAAAATGCAAAGAATCTGATAGCTCTCCTTAATCTCTTGCTGAGAACACAACAACTTAATGTGCAGGGAGGGAAAGAGAACTGAATTATATGGCTGACCCGCAGCATCTGCAGTGGCGAGTAAGATTGGGAAATTTTATTATTTGATTCAAAAAAGGAATGCAGATATGAAAATGTACATACATCAGAACTGAGGGCTGAGGAGAAGGTTCAGTGAAGAATGCAATTGTCCTGTGAGCAAAGGGTGTGAGTTCAAGTTCCAGAAGACATGTAGCACACTCATCTGGGAGGTAAGAGGCAGAGACATGAGAGCTCTGGAAACTGGAGGAGACACACACACACACACACACACACACACACACACCTTACACACCCAGAGACTGTCTCAAACAAGAAATAAAAAACAGTACCAAACCTGATTTTTCCTCTGACTTCCACATATGTGGACACACAAGCCACACACACACACACACAAACCACACACACACAACACATACTGAATCAACTTTCAAATTCTTCAATTCCAGGTTTTCTTCATTTCATTTATTTCTCCTCAGAGCCCATCAGTCTAAAACTTAGGTCCAGTCACATTTAATTTTGATCCACAACACTCCTGCCAGGAGCCCAGCTTGGGATTGCTGTTCTGGCTATTAGATGCCTAAATCGTCTGTGGACTATTCTAGATCATGAAGAGAGCAGGTAATAGTGAGGACACAATCCTACTAATGAGGTGATATTTATAGGTTTTATTGTCATTACAAAAGGATAATTACCTGCTTTGTGGATACAGCTCTGATCTAGCAGAGTGTAAGGCTATATTTAGTGACACACATGACAGGGCAGGAGAAGTTGTTTGGGGGATGCAATCAAACCACATTTAAATATTTTAAAAGTTTAAATGCTTTCAACCCTTATTATTACCTATATGTATGCATGTCCTCTCCTTTTAAATTGTGCACAGCTATGAAAGTAGCCCGTTCTATAATCTGTTACTAGATTATATTTCCATATATATTTTGATATATATGATACAGAGTAACTTATAATATTTTCTTTTTCTGGAATTTACTTAAATTATCTGTCATTTCTGGGTTGACACCTGAAATGGGAAATGAGGAAGGCTGGAGACAGGAAAGATGGCTTAGTGCTCAAGAGAGTTTACTGCTTTTCCGGACCTGAGTTTGGTCTCAGCAACTATGCATTGGCTGCCTGTAACACTTGCTCTGTGGATCCATTTCTTTCTTCCGGCCGTTGAGGGTACATGCATGCATGTGACAGACACTCAAACACATACACATAACTGAAAATACAGAAAGCTTTGAACCAATTATGGGACATCTTTAATTTTTTATTCCTAACTTTGTCTTAGTGTGTGAAGTTAAAGACCCTGAGTGAGGTGGAAATATTTGAAGTCATGTTTAAAGATCTCTGCTCACACCACAATACAATTTGGAAGTTGGTGACCAAGAGCCTCACAGGCAAGGGTTCCTGTTCAAGATAGTTCAACCGTTTGTCCTTATTCTACAAGCATCTAGTACTGTGAGACAATGACAGAAAAATAGAGAAGCCGCAAGATATTATGCAACTGGAATGTTTCTGAGACTGTTCTTTGTAGCAAGTTAAACAAAGCATCCCAAACTCCTCTGTTTGTCTTCATTCTAATGAAGACAAAGACTTGGAGCTACACATGCCAGGAATATATTCCAGCCTATCTGTATATATCATTTTATTTTCAATTTACAACCAATCTCGATAGTGCAGGCATGATCTCCACAACTACACCCATTAACAATCAGAACCTCAGAGAGGCTGGAGGTGAATTCAGACTTGACACCTCAAACACAAAGATTGCTAGTTCATGCTTCTCTTCACTCTGCGCTGATATGCTTAAGGCCAGGTGGGTCTGCTCTGACCACCTGTCGTTCCTCCTCATGCATAGACTTGGAATAAGAAGAAAGAGGTCAGTGGGTAAAGGTTATACCTTGTGAGCATGAGAACCTGAGTTTGATCTCTAGCATACACGTAACCAGTGAACGATGGTGGGGTACTTTAATAATACAGCCGAGGTTGAGACAGGAGGATGCCTGGGACTCGTTGGCTGCAGAGCCTAGCCTACTTAGTGAGCTACGTCCAGTTCAGGGAGAGACACTGCCTCAAAAATTATAAAATTAAGTGGTTTCTGAAGACTAAATCTTGAGGTTTCTCTGGTGTCTACATGCATGTACGTATATGTGTGCACTCTACCCACCTCTTCCCATGCACACACGCAAAGAAATTGGAATAAGAACAGACACTTTTCCTGTCTTCCTGTGTTTGGAAGATAAAATGTGGAAAATGGGTGTGTAAGTTTCATTCCTTCTAGAAATGCAGCACCTATTAATTGTCCCTTCCATTGTGTGATGATAAAACATATGTGTAATCTCTAGTGCTAGAGATAGTACTAGAGTACTAGTACTAGAGTGTCTCTAGAAGAGTCTCGTATGCCTGTTTCTGCCTTCCTCATGAGACTCTTCTTCTCATCCTTTTGCTGGCTACTTCTTAGCCCAATTTTAATGTCCCTTGCATGGAAGGTGCCTGTTCTAGTTTCTCTGAGATGTGTCTGCACCTGGAAAGCTGACTGAATAAGTATGCAATATCAGCGTTCTGATGTAAAGAAATGATTTCCTCACAATCATCACTGATGATTTACATATTTCTCTTGATAATTGATTTTTCCCCACATACTATTACTGACTTCCTTAACTATTGAGATAACTTTGCTGCGAATGGCTCTCTTCTGGACTTGGGGGTCCATTTCCATGTTAGAGATGTTTCCCTTCCAGCTAATCAGACGTTGGAGGTTTGGACCAGTCTTCCCTTGTCAGCAGTTTCACTGAATAGTTTATAGCCGGCTATCACACGCTTGAATCTTGTACTCACACCAGTTATGCATTGTGCTCTCAAGGAATACACAAGTAAAACACCCAGAGCTCATTTTCTTCAAAGCGCACTGGAGGAAAGTGTCTCAAATTGAGCTGTGCAGAATGACAGAGGCTCATAGTCAAGGTTTGGCTTTTCCTCCTCAAAATGCACGACTATCATCTGCCCCATTCAAATTATATTAAATGCAGAGCGATTCAAATATTGCCAGCTGCCAATTTAAATTTCAAATGGAAACCTCCTCATTTGCTGACTCTTCACTCGTTCCTCTGTCTCCCCCCGCCACTTCCCTTTCCAATTTATTTTAAAGCTACTTGATAGGTATTTCTCTTGAGAGAAACCATTCTAAGTGAGTAGTGCCTTTGAGTCAAAAACTGCTTCAAGATTTCTCCCTGGGCAACAGCAATATCTTCTGCTTGCCTGCCACTGGTTATAGACAAAACATAGATAACGCCAGATTGTATTATAAAAATGAGGGCCCAGCTCTCTAATGGAATTGCTCAGAGGGGAGCAATGCCTTTTCTCTTATTTCTTTCAGTGTAAGAGAAAGTGGGAAAGTATGGCTGAAGTTCAAGAGAGAATGTAGGTGGACTCCTAAAAATAGACTTAGCACGGAATGATGGGAACTCTGTCTGCATTGTCTGTGGGTATTTCTGGCCAAAGCCAGACATATTTCCTTACGGTGAGCAATGTGTGCTTTCAAACCTGCATCACGATGGTATGACTCAGTGATCACAGTCACTCTGTTGTCACTTTTGGGTTCTTTCTGTGTGTCTGGTGAAGACGTTGTAGCACCCATGCATGGGTGGCCAAAGGTTGACGTCGGGTATCTTCTCCATTTTTGACGGAGGTTCTCTCATTGAACCTGAGACTTATTCATTTAGGCTGGCAAGCCAGAAAACCACAGGCATCGGTCTGTCCCACTTCATCCGCTTTGAGGTTACAGATGCATGCCTCTGTGTTCAGTTTTTACATGAATGATAGGAATCCGGACTCAGGTACTCATACTGACATGGCAAATATTTCACCCACTAAGTCTGCCCCAGCCCCTTCATCCAATTCCATTCTGGAAAATGACCTACCTGTACATGACATGTAAATATGTTGCATATAGCCTGAATAGAGGTTGGTTTTAGAAAGAATGTGATTGTTATAGACACAATCTGACTTTCAAAGTAGACTACAACTATGACCCCAACATCTCATTTCCCTGTGGCATTTATTCCTCAATATAAATGCTACCATTTCAAGTATAGAATGTAGAGATGGACACAAGCAAATCCTAAGTTTTAGGGAGATGAAATTTCACAAAAGGACACACCCCTGTAGCCAACACCTAGAACAGCAAGCAGGACTTTGTGATAATTCCAGTAGTTTTCTTATGTAAATTCTCTATGATTCTGCAAATATCTCAAATGAAAATAGGTCCAGCCCAGCCCCACCTTCCAACACTGTATTTCAGCTTCATGAGTTATTGGCTTTGATGTCAATGCAATTACATTACATGCAGCATCTGGCAATTGCCAGGCTTTATTCACAGCACAGGTACAAAATTGGGATGGAAATGATTCTTTTTGACTGTCTATGAGACATTGTATGATAGACACCTTAATTATAGACATGTCTACCTGCTTTCCTTGCTCTCGCTCCCTCCTGTGCTGCCCTTCATCTTCCCTTTCCTTCTCTTCACTTTCACTTTCACTGCCCTTCGGGTTTTAAAAAGCTGAATTTGTAGGGGAAGGAAGAATGGCACATCAGTAGAGAGCACTGATTGTTCCTCCAGAGGACTTTGGTTTAATTCCCAGAATCCATGATGGCTCACAACTATCATGGTAACCCCAGTTCCAGGGCATCTGACACTTTCTTCTGGCCAAAAATATACAGACATAATCATAATATTCAGAAAAAGCATCCATATGAATAAATAGTTTTGAAAGTTAAATTTGTGTTCTGGATTTTAAACTCACTGTTAGATATAGAGATTATATAGTGCCGCACACTAGCGCGGCCTGGCTGCAGAGACTGGCCAGGGGTGCCGAGATTGAGACATGGAGGCTTCTTTTCAGGTGAAAGAACAGCAACATTTATTTTGCCCCAGCTAAAGCCTTTTATAACTCTACTGCTTCTGTGGAAAACCTCCAGCCAGAAAGGAAACAAACATCCTTGTCCGTTACAGACCACAAGGAAGTTCCGCTGTCAGTTGGGGGGNTTTATTAACCAATGAAAGTAACACATACACAGATGACCCTCCTACATCAGTTGATTGTTTTCATTTTTTAAGAAAATAACTATATGAAATTTTATTTATATTTTTATTCAAGTCATCTATTATTTTAGGATCCTCTTTAGATTATTCTAAGCATTGTAATATATTGAAGAATTTTCTTAAGCTTTCTTCTAATAATATATTTCTCTTCTTAGATTCAATTCTTTAATGAACTTTGAGTTGATATTCAAAACTTAAAAAGGATAGAAAATTACTTGGACTCTTCTGCATTTGAATGTTCAATTTCCCCAGTAAGTTTCATTGTTTTCTGTATTAGTTTCTTTGCTCATCACTGTAACAAAATTTCTGACAAAGAGTACTTTAAAGCAAAAAGATCCAATAGTAGCTCACAGTTGTAGTGTATAGTCTGTCATGATTAGAAAGACATGGCGCAGAGTCACACACACAGCCAGAAAACAGAGATGAATGCTTGTGTTTAACACCCTTTCTCCTTTTTATTAAACCCAGGACCCCAATAAATGGAATGATGGTACTGATGCTTAAGGTGAATCTTCCTACCTCAACTAATCTAATCTAGAAACTCCCTTAGAGCCCCAGAGGCTTGTGTGTTAAGCAATTCTAGATCCTGTCAGCTTGGCAATGTTAATTAATCATCATACTGCCTTTACTCCAGTCTATGTTCTCAGCATTTTAATCTACTCAGTAGGCTGTGAATGTGGAGTTTTACCTCCAGGTAACCTATTCTTTTCCTTGGTCTGCTTGACTTTTTGTTTTTAATGTGGATGCCATGCAGATTAGATGTCTGCAGTTTTGTAGTATACCTTCAAGTCAGCACAAGGCTTCTGGTTTTGTTGTTTTAATTAAAGATCATTTTCATTATTCACAGCTTTTTAAAGGAGTCTATACAAAATTTCTGATTCCATTTTCCCATTTCTGTGAAGAAAATTATTGATGTTTTGATGAAGAGTATGCCCAGACTATGAATGCTTTGGAGCAATACAATCATTTAAGCAACACTAATTCCCTAACCCGTGAACATGGAATGTCTTTCTAGTTTTTGTAGCCTGTGCATTTTATTTCATACTGTTCTCATGGTGGTATTTCTTTTTCTCCTCTATTAAAGCTATCCAGAAGCATATTTTGTAGATGACCTTGAGTATGTTCATTCTGTTCTCTGGATTTCAATGTGCTCCTCTGTTTTTCTATTTTTTGGTCTGCCTATTCCAGATAATGATTCTGAGAATTTTTCCAAATGATCTCCTATGAAATTCTGTTGCCTGGTTGTGTTTTTATTTATTGGCTGTTCCCACAGATGTAGTTTTATTATATTCTAATATTCCTCAGCATGGTTGACTGCTATTAAAGAATAATAGTCTAAGAGTTCACAATATTTTAATAACTTCTAAACAATCACCTAGAAATAAATGGAAAAGCTAACACTGAACCACGATAACCCCAAAGCACAAGAATAAGTCCTTAAATCCTTGACAATGCATCAACAGCCTTGCAAAATAATTAGAACTAATTGGAGTCTTGCCACTAAACATTGGAAAACAAAGTCATATACAATTCGTTTGCGTGTTTCCCTTAGAGCATCTATTAAAGGAGGTACAAAGTTTAGAAACCCTGTTCTTAACTAATGTAGAGAGTCAAAATTACCTAAGAGACTTAGGAAGCCCTTGGATGTTTTAAACATTAAAGCGGATTTATTATTCTTTGGAAATGTTGGGCTTATAAGCTGACCTTGAATTTCCTTTGTTTCTCATTATTTTAAACATCCAGATATATGAAATGTTTAGTTATGTAGCTCTTTTAATAGAGGTCTTTGATACAGCTAGGTAAACCTCTGGGCATCTCTACCTCCACAGCAGCTTCTGCAAGGAGGTGGGGATCTACTAATTTTCAGGTGAGTTTTCAAAGAAACTGGCTAATTATTAAAACATTGAAAGTGGTATTGTTTTTATCTGGCTAAGAGTCCTCACTGATGCAGTTTTGTCAAATTTCTGTATAAAAATTGTCATAAGTAATTCTCTGCACCAGGATCAATTACTTACGGTAAAGAGATGACATATTTCTCCTCAGTGCAAGGAGCAAGATGCTCACAGGAAGGTTGGTTAACCTTGGTTGTCATCTTAACTGGACAACTAAGAGGTATCTCTGAATGTGTTCCAAAATGTTTCATGGAAAAATTAACTGGCGCGGGGGGGCGGGGAAGACCCTCATAGTGCACCAAAGACAGAAATACTTCCCATCAATGACTCTTTACAAAGAAGTCTCGGGAGAAAAGCTTTTGTTTTTTGCCTGCCTGCCTGCCTGCCTGCCTGCCTGCCTGCCTGCCTTCCCTGGTGAGCACTTCTGCTGTTCTGCTCTGATATCTATCACTGGCATCAGAAACAAGCTTCTCTAACCTTCCAATGTATTTCAAAGACCAGCAGCTCTTGAAGAATCTCCCAAGCCTTCCTCGCCTGCTTAGGAGTGCTGAGACATCCGTCCTTGTGCCCTGAGCTTCTACTTGGTTTTCAGCATCTCCAGCATGCAGATGGCCACAGTTGGACTCTCCAATCAAAATTGTGTAAGCCAACCTAATAAAACCCCTTTACAGCATATACTCATCCCAGAAGTTCTGCTTCACTTGAGAGCACAGACTAATGCGGTACACATACAAAGTATTCATTGTAGGCATGGGATAATATATTAACAATTATGGAACAGTGATTAGTGCCGAGGGGGAAAAATCTCAATTCAGAGCTCATGCTGCTTTTCCTGCCACACAGGTACAGCGAGATGGCTAGATACAGCTTTCCTTCTTCAGAACAAGGAGCTCTGCATTGCAACAGCTCCACACTTGGGATTAATATTATAAATATTGGGACACGTCCTGCTAAATAAATGTAAAGTTTTGCAAACCAGGACCTGCCATCTAAAAGGCAGGTAACAAAGAGGTATATAGCATGTTCTAATAATATCACAGGGCCAAAACACAGATTAAAACATGATTCCAGAAAGGGTCAAGATGGTCCGCAGTTATGGGGTAAAAACAGTGACCTATGTGTATCCCCGCACTGAAAACTGCAGGTGTGCTCGAGATAAGGCCTAGAAGGAATGTCTTTCAGAGTAAAATGAGGCCACGGGGTTGAAGAGGTACAAAAAGAAGACAGATAAGGGGGTAAAGATTTGGTTAGATCAAGCAGTCCTACAAGGCTGTCTTCAGTAGTTAGCAAACAATATGTAAACAGCAGTGGGGAAAGGAACAATGGTTCACTCCCGAAGTGAGCCACAGTCCTGTGACTCTGTCCTTGACCTCCTTCCCAGTCCCTTACCAGGACTCTGCTGGTCAGGGTCATAGTGATAGATGTCTCCAGCAGGAAATTAGAGCTTTGGTAACATGCTTTGCTTGTCATCCACCCTACTTATCATTTCCAGGCCAAACTGTGTTCAATGCTGTCAACACAAGCATAATTAAAAACTGTCCCTGGGGGCTGGAGAGAGGACTTCTCCACTAAAGCACTTGCTATTGCTGAGGACCAGAGTTTGGGTGCCTGCACTTGTGTTAGGTGGCTGACAACTCCCTGGAACTCCAGTTCTTGGGACTCAGGCTCCCTTGCCTTGCATGAATGGGTGCTGTAGTCATGTGATATAGCACATACTCAGCCAGACGAACACGCCCAAAAAAGTGATAAAAGAATCTTCTTAAAAACCTGCAATTTTGACTTGAGACCAAAACTGTACTTAAAAATGGAACCCAGCAAGATGTTGTTTGACCTGCGTGTCCTCCTCTAACATGCTCAGCTGCTTCCTGCCCACAGTGACATTAGATTCTTTGGAAGGAAAGTTAGGGCCCAAAACACAAACTTTTGTTTGAGAATGATGGATACAGAAGTCAGAATACACTCTTGTTGATAAAGATGCTCTGGCCCTTTCCTTTGGATCCAGACCTTTTTCGAATCATTTTGACAAATGTCTAAAAATTAAATGCTGTTCTTTGTACCTAGACTCCACAGATGTCTCTTTTACCCGCTGCCCTCCCTTGTCACATCAGAAAATTATTTTTGGATCAAGGTAGAAATAAACAAGCATGAACAATGGGTCATGGCCCTCTCACCTCCTCTAAACCCGGGCTTTCTGTGAAATCTGTATGAGAACAAGGGTGAACTTCCACCTCTTCTTTCATTAAATCCAGATGTTGGTGGCTCCTGTTCAAAAACGTGTCTGTGATAGAACCAAGGGAAATTCAGAGCATTATGTCCTGATGAAGGCCTGGGGACTGGGCCAAAAGGTACAGACAGAGACTAGCATTACAGGTGATGGAGAAGTTAGACAAAGCCTTGGGCAAAAGTCTCATCTTCCAGAAAAACTGAAAAGTAAAATGACACACATAAGCTCAGTTTTGGAAGGATTACAGTGATTTCAGGTCAATAGAAATATTACAAAATTATCAACTGAGAGTAGATTATATGGCTTAGTCAGTAAAAGCACTTGCCATCAAGAGTGTCAACCACAACCAGCATTCAGTCCCCGAGGACCAAATGTTAAAAGGAGTTGTCTGCTAACCTCCACATATGCACTGTGGCATGCATATGCACAAAACCGAAAGAAACATATGCAACATAAATTTTTCAATTATCAGATGATTTTGAAATATGTTTTTTCTAAAAGTTATTCATACGAGCAACATCAGAACAAAAAGTCAGAATAAATTATGTTTGTTCTCAACTTACAAGAAGGCTGAGCATACCCATTTGAAGCATTGAAAAGCAGTAGCAAAAACATCTAGTCAAATTTATCGACTCTGGTCCAAGTAATTGAGCACTAAGGAATGAAGCATGAAATTGTTCTCATGCTCTGGCTGTGTAAACTTGTATCACCACATTCTATACCTGAATCAGTTGTAAACATACTTTAGCATTGTTTTTATAAAGTTTCTAATTTGATTTGCAATCTCTATAGTACCAAAGAAAGTAATTTGATTTTAAGACATTCAGCATATTGCTAAAACAAATGTTTGAGAACTTTTGTTTTGGCTGAGAGGTTTTCTCTTTTGAATATTGTGTATCGGCAGCCATCAGAACGTGGTTAGAGACATGAAGGCGTAAGTCATAAATACTCCCACATGGGTTGGGAATTATGATTAATAGAATAGTTATTTATTTAAAGGGGAAAAATTTACAGATCACCATCCCAGACAACAGCCTTCTGTGCAATCAGGAAAGAGCCTAGTTGCCGGAAGTGGAGCTGGAAGCCAGAGAGTGAGCAGAGGGCAGTTGCTGCTTTTTAAGAGAGAGAGAGACCACGCCCCAACGGGCTGGTATCTCAGCTGCTATTGGCTGAAGGAGCAGAAGGAGCACCCGCAACACCTTCCTCTTTTGTTTAAGTAAGAAAGTTCTAAACATACTACGAAATTATATTCAATAAGTACAAATGTCCTATTCTAACTAGCTTGAGTCTTATATAACAAATAACTTGGCCAAGTCATGAGAGGAAAGTAACTACATTTATATAGTCTTCAA
>LOEQ01010146.1:46887-57148 GCA_001685075.1 Bramus lutescens | reverse complement strand
CATGGCATCGCTACTGTCTCCAAAGGACTGAGATCCAGAGTGAGTTAAGGAGTCGGAAGGGTAGGTATCTTTCCTATTTTTAATGAAGAGGAGTGAGAAGAAATGTTACAACAATAATGAGGGGTTCAGTCTATTTCCTCTTGGTAACCCTGACCTAAAAATAGGATCTAAAAATCTTGAAATCTAAAGGGCTGGCATACTAAAATCTCCCTGACCCTGTTGACAAGCCTAGGGCAGAGGGAACGAGCCCTTCCCCCAGAGGGTGGGTCAGTGTGCAGTATCTGCAGTAGTGTTAGAAGGGATGCTGAGTCAATGTGTCAGTGTGGAGGGGGAGAAAGTTTCAGCTATGTCAAACAGTATCTGTTTTTCTAACAAAAATATCCCTACAATGCAATAGACTCTTTTAACATTAGCACTACAAATAAAAGGACACTAACTCTCCAGGTATACAGTAGGTGATGGGTGGATGGATGGATGGATGGATGGATGGATGGATGGATGGATGGATGGATGGATGGATGGATGGATGGATGGATGGATGGATGGGTGGTTGGGTGGTTGGGTGGNGGATGGATGGATGGATGGATGGATGGATGGATGGGTGGTTGGGTGGTTGGGTGGGTGGGTTTATCCAAGAGTACTATTCCACCTTAGTTCAACTCTACATTTTTCCGAGATCGAAATAAGTAGGAGTTCCAGACTGAGCCAGGAATTCAGACTGGACTGATTCTTAGGTGCTTCTGCCCCAAGAGACTGGTGACAGCTGCATAAATGGACAATTGGATCACAGCAATAAAACAGAAGGGTCCAGGACACACAAAGAACAGATTCTAATGATGTGCATTCCAGTTCCCCACATCCCCTCCATTCCATTTAAGGATCCACCCCAAGACAGACACTACTGACCAACCCTAGTCTTCTCGCTCCTCATCTATGGAAACCCTTCTAGCCAAGAGCACTATCGGGAACACAGACTACATTTCTAAGGTCCCATGCAGTAAGGGTACATTCTGCCCCACAAGAAGTGAGCAGAAACTGTGTGCAGCTTCTTGCTATGTTCTTCAGAAGCAATGTGTCTATTCCTTCCCTTTGCCACCAATACAATGAAGGCACAGTGTGAACCTTGTTTATACCATTCCAATGAAGACAGGACCCTAGAGATGTCAGAGCCAATGCCCCAACAATGTGGTGGCCTAACATCAGCTCTAGACTATTTGCAACAAGATTTTACGTGAGAGAGAAGTTGACTGCTGCTCCATATCAGCCACTATTTGGGATGGGTGCTGTCTTCCAGAAGGAAAGCCTTTATACCAAAAATGTAGAGTTTATACCTGGAAGAGATACAAAGCTGTGCTGGCTACTTTTGTGCAAATTTGACACAGTTAGAGTCATTTGTGGAGAGAGAGCCCCAATGAAGGAAATGTCCCTACTAGACTGGCCAGCAGGCAAGTCTGTGGTGCATTTTCTTGATTGATGATTAATATAGGAAGGACCAGCCCATTGCAGGTGGTGTCACCTCTGGACAGGGGGACCTGGGTTCTATAAGAAAGCATACTGAGCAAGCCAAGAGGAGCAGGCTAGGAAGAACACTCCTCCACAGCCTCTGCATCAGCTCCTGCCTCCAGCTTCCTGTCCTGTTTGAGTTTCTGCCCCGACTTCCCTCAGTGATAGACTGTAATGTGGAACTATAAGCTGAATAAACTCTTTCTTACCCAGGTTGATTTTGTCCATGGAGCTTTATCACAGTGACAGAAATCCTAAGACAAAACTTTAAAAACCAGTTTCTCAGTGCATGCACGAGGCAGGATGCACAGCTCGAAGCTCCTGTTGTGCCACAGTACCTGGTACGCCAGGCCCTAAAGTCTTAAAAAGCCACCTTTAGCCTAGGACAGGTGATTGGAAACTTCACAGTGTTGGCATTTGCCAAATGCTTCTTGCCTGTCTATAAAGGCCTGCATGCATTAGAAAAACGTGGACAGTGCTCACCGTGCACAGGACGTGGGCAGTGCTCATCGGGCACAGGACGTGGGCAGTGCTCCCCGGGCACAGGACATGGGCAGTACTCACCACTGACAGTACACAGGCAGAGGTGACAGAGAATAAATACAACCATGCTGTGCTATAAATTGAGGAAGACAATGAAGGAGTTTCTAAGAAGTTGTGTTAGCAAGCCAAGGATGGAGGTGGCTTTCTCCAGCCCATTTGATTAAGGGTCTCTGAACCTGACCATGACTACAGCTGAATGGCCAAGACCAGTCCAAGTCTGTTCCTTCTAGACCAAGATGAATATTCATGCCGATCTCAGGTTAAGGACATCACACATAGAATATATAGAATGTCCAGTCTGATCAATAAGAGGCCATGGTTTTCTTCATTAATCCCATTTCTTGTCCATGTAAAACACTGGAAGCAAACACGTAGGAAGGCAACTGAGCTTCTAAAGGACACATGCCACCAAAGAAATTGTGAGCCTGTATTTCTGTCTACTTAAGTATCCCTGCCCACTGTCACCAAAGCTTTATTAACAGGAAGAGGGCTACAGAGGTGTGGCTCTCCGTGAACACAGCTCAGGCCCACTTCAGATGGAAGATGGGACAAAGAGGAAACCACANCACTGTCACCAAAGCTTTATTAACAGGAAGAGGGCTACAGAGGTGTGGCTCTCCGTGAACACAGCTCAGGCCCACTTCAGATGGAAGATGGGACAAAGAGGAAACCACAGAACCAATGAAGTGAACTCCTAAGGGAAAATCCCGGAGAGGAACTCATCACCAAAAGATCTGCTCCACTCCCTGGGAATCCATAATTTTAGCCCAGCAGGGTCTGACAGCTCCTGCTTTTCTTCTGGTTGGGAGTTCGCAATCCCCATATCCAGCTCTTACTAACACTGGTTTGCTGAATGAATGATGCCATAACTGTATCATACTGGAGTACATGCAGACCCATGGACCAGGCGAACTCCCAGAGCATGCGCAGACGTGATGGGGCAGGCTAGCTAGCAGCTAGTTCCAGCAACTAGGCTTGGAGCTAGATATGAGCCCCGTATGGCATTTCATGGCTGTCTCTCCCAGGGACAGGATATGTATGAGGAGGACAGCACACACAGCTATTTGGCTGACCTGAAGGCAGACGANTCTTACTAACACTGGTTTGCTGAATGAATGATGCCATAACTGTATCATACTGGAGTACATGCAGACCCATGGACCAGGCGAACTCCCAGAGCATGCGCAGACGTGATGGGGCAGGCTAGCTAGCAGCTAGTTCCAGCAACTAGGCTTGGAGCTAGATATGAGCCCCGTATGGCATTTCATGGCTGTCTCTCCCAGGGACAGGATATGTATGAGGAGGACAGCACACACAGCTATTTGGCTGACCTGAAGGCAGACGAGCTGAGATTGTTAACTACTCCCAAGTTGCCTTCCTTTCTTTCTGTGTTTATGGAGAAGATTTCTCTCTGTGGATAATAGCAGGGTGTATGTGCACATTGCCCGAAAGATATGTTTGGCCAAGTCACTGAACAGTGAATCTAACGTGAAGAGAGCCAGTTTCTTTAATCAGGAAGGGTAATTCTCCTCCTCCACCCTTTCTTTGTGTTGCTGCTGAGTGAGCAGCGGAGCTGTTGGAGAAGTGTCTTAACCCCCAGGTAAACAATACCTAGAGCAGTGAAGCAACAAACTGGAAAAACCCTGGGTTTCCACCTGCTCGCCTGCAAGCTGGCGGGTGATGGAGAAACTTCTCTTGCTTAAGCTGTCTGATCTCTCTTCCAGCTGTTCAACCTACATTTTAAAGATTAGTCGCCTCTCCACCCCGGGGCTGTAGGAGGGTCTCAGAGGAGAGGGTGTGACTAGGCAAAAGCCAATTGCNATCCCTCCATACCTCAATTACAGACACAAATTTATTGACTTTTTATTTAAACTTCTTTGGGAGAGATGTCTATCCCTTGCTTCCAACAATGTCATTAGTGACACACTTTTATCAGTAGCCTAAGGACCATAGCAGCATCACAGACCAGGACGCAAGTTCAGACTTGAACTGCGAGTCAGAGACCACTGGAGTTTGTTCAGGGACAAAAACCAATTATTCTAAGGAAGAGTGTAGACTTGACGTAGAACTAGAAAGTTCTCCAGATTGAGTATACAGAGCCAGAAATAGTTAAAGTTCACAGTTCCAGCCCTTCCTGCAGGGGCTCCTGGTGGACCTTCCTGCTGGCCTTGCTCCATGCCCTCTCTCAGCCAGAGGGCACCCTCTACTGACGCAAGATGACTATTGCTTTAAAAGCCTGGATGGCTTTAAAGCTGGTGGCTTTTCCTTTTTCTTTTAATAACTTGTTTATTTTTATTTTATGTGCATTGTTGTTTTGCCTGCATGTGTGTCTGTGCGAGGGTGTCAGATCTTGGAGTTACAGACAGGTGTGAGCTGCCATATGGGTGCTGAGAATCAAACCCAAGTCCTCTGGAAGAACAGTCGTTACTCTTAACCGTTGAATCATCTTAATGGATGCTTTACACTTCCCCCTGGAGCTAGGAATCTTGCCCCTATTGCAAGTTTCTCAAGTTGCAATTCAAAAAAGATGAATCTTATAGACAATGGTCATTTTTAATGTCAAGGAACATGCACATGTCCTTGTCAGCCAATGAGTTAGCACCTGAATGTCGTGACTCTGATCCAACAGCCATGTGATCTAAGATGCAGCCATCTTCTGACTGTCTTTCCTGATAGGCTATGAGCATGACATATATCCCTGTCAACTTGTCTTGCATGCCTACAGAGAATTATCTCACTAGTCACCACCCTGCTTTCAAGAGCCGGGTGACCAAATCAAATTGGCCACAGCAGTACAGCTACTTTTCTTCGGGTCTTATAAGTCAAGAGCCCAGGAGAGCCGGGCTCAGCAGGAGCCACACAGGCTTGAATTACATCACTGGAGACTGGTATCTCGCCATCCCTTTGAGCATTCCCATCAGCTCCTAAATTGTCTCCACAGCTTCACGTTCATGAGAAAGGTTTGAGAAATCCAGAGCATGCCAAATGATCGTGTTAGTTACTGTTGTTATCTCATCCAACAATTGCCTGTGGATTTTGAGTTCAAGTCAGTAAAATGAGGTGGGCTACCAACCACTGAGGCCTAAGGGTGTGATGCTCCAACTGGCCAGGTCTGGATTAGCCTATCTATGGAGTTAAGGAGATAGGGAACTACCCAATGACATGGCTTAAGAATAGGAGCACACACATGGGTTTCATCATCAGAAAAAGCAAAAATGGACACTAACAGGCTAAGAAACAGACATCTTCAGCAGTCTAAGCCTTTGTCTGCTCAGCATCCACACATCCTCCTTGCCATAAATACAGCTGTTAAGCTGCCTCTCCTCCCTCTTCTTTCATTTCCTCCTCCTTCTTGTTCCTCTCTTTTCTCTTTCTCCCCTTCCTTGTTCCCACTCCTTTCCTCCTTCCCTTCCCCCCTTTCCTTTATCTTCCTTTACTTCTTTCCTTCCTCCTCCTGTCATGTAGTCAGGCTTGTTTCAAATTTGCAATCCTCCTGTGTCAGCATCCCAGGGATTATAGGCATTGACCACTTAGGCTGCCATTTGTTAAACATTCTTCAAGAACGTGCTTTCATGGGCCCCCTGAAGCTAACAGAATTCAATGCAAGACTCAGCTACTCAGGCAACAGCTGCATCCAGGTCCAGGTCCAGAATCTCTGGGGGATGCATCACTCCTTCAGAACTGTACCAAGTGCAGCTGTATAGATCTAGACTGCAGGACTTGACTGGTGAGCTCCTCAGAGCTCCAAACAATCTGCATCCATCTGGAATATTTCCTTTGCATCATATCTCAGACGGAAAACATCTAGCAGCCTATTCCATCAGGGGCTAAAGGGCATGTGGAAGAGGGTCACACTAAGAAGGGATCGAGGATGTTGAGATAACTGAGATGGCTGAGGTACCATGGGACACCTGACTGTGCCTGTTTATTCCTTGACAGAGACAAAGACAGCACTGAAATAAGTAAGTGAGCCAGCCAGTAAGTGAGTGACTGGATCCCCAGGCTCATACATGCCATCAGTGGCAATGCCAGTTAGGAAGCTTTCCTAATCCTTGGGAGCTGTAGGCTGCCAGTTCGTGGGGTAGTGGCATCAATACAACCTTCACTTGGGAGAACTGGCCACTGTGTGTGCCTGTTGGGTCCGGGATCATGGCTCCTTGCTGGTCTGATGGTGATCTTGCTGAAGACCATGTACATACGCATATTGCTAATTACCTGACTGTGTCAGTATAGGCAAGGACAAACTCCAGTCATATATCCTCTGTGACATTATCAGCAAACTAAACAGAAGCTTGTTTCTCAATCTTGCTCCCATCACAGGTTGGCAAGAGGGCTCTGCTCCTCATGGGGACTTCTTAACACCTGCTTTTACAACCTCAATGCAGAAAAACATGGTAAATCATGCATCAGTTCTTGAAGCTTCCACTGGGTTTTGACAGATATTAATTCTACTCTCATGGGCCCAAATAAATCACATATCCATTCCTGATTCTAAAGGGGACTTAGTACCAACTAATGACAACCCCATTCAACTGTCTTTACCCTTCCTCCTTACGGTGCCCCCTCCCTGACAGTCTTGTCCAGCATGCCCCCATTCACAATGGACTGTGCCATGTCCCCTAGCCCCCCACACACATAATCACTAATTAAAAAGTGTCCTACAGGCCTCTCTGCTTGTTCCCTCCTCTCAGACAACTGGAGCTTGTGTCAAGTTGACATAAAACTAGCAAGACAGGGGCTGGAGAGATGGCTCAGAGGTTAAGAGCATTGCCTGTTCTTCCGGGGGGTCCTGAGTTCAATTCCCAGCAACCACATGGTGGCTCACAACCATCTGTAATGAGGTCTGGCGCCCTCTCCTGGCCTGCAGGCATACACGCAGAAAGAATATTGTACACACAATAAATAAATAAATAAATAAAATTTTTTTTAAAAAAACTGGCAGGACAGATCAGAAGCTGTAACTATGGAAACTGAAGGGGGTGAGGGAGTCTGGGTTTTGTTGTGGTGGTTTTGATTGTTTTGTTTGATTTGGTTTGGTTTTTGTTTTGGTTTTTAAAAAGAGTTTCTCTGCATAGTCATCGCTGTCCTGGAACTCACTCTGTATTCCAAATGGCCATACTCACAAAAAAAATCTGCCTATCTCTGCCTCCCTAGTGCCAGGATTATAGGCCTATGCCACCACTGCCCAGCGAGCCTGGGATTTTGATAAAACACTCTGTAGTGCTCTGGGCTGCCAATCTCATTTGCTTGTTAGTTAGGTGAGGACAACACACCCCTATCTATTCGATGGTTTGTTGTTCCATCTGAACGCATTCCTTATTACTCACCTTTCCTATGCTTGCACTTTCTCGGTGTCCAGCCTTGAATGGACAGAAGGTTCAAGGTGCAGTAGAAAGACCTTTAGGCCTCACCACATCAGGTTTAAACCCAGGGTTGGAAATCCCTAGTCCTTAGAGGCTGTTACCTCTAAGTACCTTCTGAAGACTTGGTTTTTCTATATTATTTTGTTAATAAGAAAACAAAAGCAATGGCACACAACCATTCCTGGAGTCCCCTTTCCCTTGACCAGCTCCCCACTGTAAGACTGAAAAGATCAGTTGCTCACTTTCTTGGTCTTCCTTGACTCTGTCATAGCTCTGGGTGGTCTGTCCAACAAAATCAATGAGGGAGAAGACTCAAGATATGTGCAGCCATCTGAGGCCATGCTGGGACCTGTGGCCCTGCTGCAGATAGGGGTCTGGGGTTAATGTCCATGACCCATGTTGCTACTTAAGGCCTTGCGGATGTCTGTGGTCTGTGCTGTCATGCCATGTTAGCGTCTATGGCCTGGGTTGCCCCAGAGTCTGTGTTGACATCCCTGGCCTGTGCTTCCATCAAGGGCTGTAGTGGTGTTCATGGCCAATGATGCAGTAGAGGATCGTGTTGATGTTCACAGAAACTGTGCTGAGGTCTGTGGCACCATGGGAGACCATGCAGATGTCGGTGGTCCATGCTGTTGCCAGAAATCATGTGGAAGTCCATATTCTGTGCACCTGCCGACTGTAAAGTCAAGGAAGCTACTTTTGCAGAGTCTGTGACTGCAGACTCACAGCTGAGAAAGAGGGACGCAGAAGGCTCCTGTGACAACCCCTATCCACACCCCACCCCACCCCCAAAAGCGACGGCCTAGATAGAGAACTCTCAAAAATTGTGATAAAGATGCTAAAGTGTACTTCTCCACAACTGATGGCTTCTGGTGGGGTGGGGATGGTCTCTGTTTTCTTTAAGGGGCTGGCCACTGGGAGTTTGACCATGCTCCAGTGAGCATGTGATCAACACAAATTGAAGTCCTCCTCCGCCTCTTCTTCTTTGAGGGGGGTGAAGGTCACAAGGGTTGGGGTGAATCTGGGAGGACTTGGAAATGAGTGTGATCAGGGTGCATGATGTGAAATTCCCAAATAATCAATAAAAAATATAGTGCAAAATCTCTTAAAAAAAAAAAGATGTGCTTCTTCCATTAAGGAAACACCCCCAAAAGGTTCCATAAGCAGTGCCCAAAAGGTGGCCTAAGCAGTGCCACCAACTGAGGACCAAGTGTTCAGATGCCTGAGCCTCTAAAGGACATTTTTCATTCAAGCCAGCACAGCGGTCAAGACAGCACCTGGAACAGGTAGCTCCTGGCAGACCCAGGTCAGGCCCTTCCTAGCCGCCTCTCAGCCCAGCCACTTACTTCCCCACTCAGGAAAACGGAATAAAAGCCCACCTGCGGCTCCACTCAGCCTCCGCTTTTGCTAACCAAACACTAGAGCAGATGCTCTTCATCCGCAGACAAATTACATTATCTCCAGTGGATGCCTGAAACTGCAGTCGTGTCAAACCAACATGTGCTGTGTGTGTGCTATGCTTTTTCTTAGCCATCCCTACTGTAATAAGCTACATTTATTTTAGGGACANCCCCCAAAAGGTTCCATAAGCAGTGCCCAAAAGGTGGCCTAAGCAGTGCCACCAACTGAGGACCAAGTGTTCAGATGCCTGAGCCTCTAAAGGACATTTTTCATTCAAGCCAGCACAGCGGTCAAGACAGCACCTGGAACAGGTAGCTCCTGGCAGACCCAGGTCAGGCCCTTCCTAGCCGCCTCTCAGCCCAGCCACTTACTTCCCCACTCAGGAAAACGGAATAAAAGCCCACCTGCGGCTCCACTCAGCCTCCGCTTTTGCTAACCAAACACTAGAGCAGATGCTCTTCATCCGCAGACAAATTACATTATCTCCAGTGGATGCCTGAAACTGCAGTCGTGTCAAACCAACATGTGCTGTGTGTGTGCTATGCTTTTTCTTAGCCATCCCTACTGTAATAAGCTACATTTATTTTAGGGACAATAAGAGATTATCAGCAATAACTAGCTAAGTAATAGAATAATAACTATGTAATAGAACACATAATAAAATAGTATAGTAAGAGTTTTGTGACTGTGGTCTCTTTGTCAATCTTATTATACTCTGGCCTTTTGGGATGATATGAGAAACTACAATGCCTGTGTGAGGGACAAAATGAAGGACATGATGCAGACGTGATTTAATAATGCTATACTACTCTGTATATGGAGCTCGAACATAGGCGCAGCTATATTGCAACCATTGAGCTGATAAGCAAGATCTGGGACTACTTGGGGAACCAGCATATAGAGCATGGATGCATTGAAGGAACAGAGTTGATTTGAATGCTAGGACTGATATGATATTTTATCACATTGTTAAAAACATCCCATAATTGGAAATGTCTTGAGTTGCTTGTTTCTGAGTTTTCTATCTGTGGTGGTTTTCATAAGAGCTGTCTCCCCATCACAGGCTCAGCTATTTGAATATCCAGGTAGTAGTGCTATCTGGAGAGGTTTAGGAGGTACAGCTTTGCTGGAGAAAGTATGTCACTGGGAGTGGGCTTTGAGAATATACAGCCTTTCCCTAATCCTGGTACACTCTCTCTGCTTCATGTTTACAGTTAAAGCTATCCTGTCTCAGCCTCCTGTTCTGGCTGCCATGCCTACTGTTTGATGCTGTGACTCTGCCCTGCCATGAGGGACTCTTATCCCTCTGGGATTGTAAGCCGAAGTCAACTCTTTCTTCTATAAACTGCCTTGGTCCTGACATTTTGTCACAGTGACAGAATAGTAGCTAATATACTGTTTAATATTTTTATTAACTTGGTTAATAAAACTTAGATAACCTTATAACTGGA
>LOEQ01010146.1:30334-40717 GCA_001685075.1 Bramus lutescens | reverse complement strand
AACAGGTCCAGATACCACAATTAGGAATTAGAACCCACACAGGCTATTGTCAGAGGCTTGGCTCTGACTCCTACATCACGCTTGTGGGATGAACAGACAGGTACTGTGTGTGTGTGTGTGTGGTCTCTGTGTGTATGTATGTGTGTATATATCTAAGTGTATTGCATGTCTATGTGTGGTGTCTCTCTGTGTGTATATCTATGTATATGTAGGTGTGTATCTGTGTTTGTGTGTGTAGTACCTCTGTGTTTATATCTGTGTATGTATGTAGTATCTGTATGTACATCTGCATTGTGTGTGTTTGTTGTCTGTGTATGTGTGGTGTCTGTGTGTATATCTGAATGTGTATCTCTGTGTGTGTGTGTGTTGTATCTGTGTGTGGCATCTGTGTGTATATCTGTGTGTGTGTGTCCTAGTATGGACCCAGCAGTGATGCTCCTGGCTCTTGCAGCTTCTCCCCCTCCCCCTACTGGCACTCAGGCTGAGCGCTGAGGTCGCTAACTCCCTTGCCATCTACACTTTGTTTTCCTCTTTTTTGACAGGCCACCAAGTGTACCATTTGTTGTACTCCCTTCTCACCAAGGCCAAGACTGGATGCCCCTATATGGTGGATATTGGGCTCCAGCCCCACCAGCCCCCTGCCCTGTCCCAGAGCACACACCCTACACCTCCAGTGCCACCCCTGGTAAGGACTCCCAGGACATGGGGGCTGATCGTGCTTAGTACAGCCACCTGCTTCCAATCCTCTGGCCCCTGCAGATGTCAGAGCCAGCCAGTGACCCCTGGTCCTTGTCCACCAAGCGCCTGCTGCTCCCCATGCTGATGAGCTATTTGGGAGGTGGGCCTCACTGTATTCCTCACTCTGAAGGGCAGAGAACTATGACCCCAGTCGTGACTGAAGCTGGGGAAGTCAGCAGTGCTTTGCCCAAGGACACAGCAGCAGCAAGAATTTGACATAGAGGCCATGAGAAGGCTTTCAGGGTAAAAGCACTTGCCACATAAACTTGACTGCTTATGTTTGATCCTCAGATCCCAAGTAAAAATAAAAGAGAGGGTGGGCTCCAAAGGGTTGTCTTCTGACCTCCACATGTATGCCATATCATGCGCAAGTTCCCCATATCATACATACATACATATGTAGTAAGGAGGCCATTTGTTCATTTCCCAGCCATCCAGATGCCCAAAATAATCACACAGAAACTATACTACTTAAATCACTGCTTGGCCAATCACTTAAGCATATTGCTAGCCAGCTCTTACACCCAGAATTCCATTATTTTGTATTTCACCATGAGGCTCATGGCCTACTGGCAAGGTTCTAGCTGGCATCTCACGTCTTTCCCCTCTGGTGGCGACATGGCATCTCACAACTCTGCCTTCTTTCTCCCAGCATTCAGTTTAGTTTCCCCTGCCTGGCTCTGTTCTGCCCTGCTATAGGTCCAAAGCAGTTTCTTTATTCATTAATCAATAAAAGCAAGACATAGACAGAAGGACTTCCCATGCCACACACACATACACAATATCATAATAATAAACAAAAATTTTAAAGGGTTCAATATAGAATTGGAACCCAGGCATGGCCTGGTGCAGAACTAGATGGATCCTGGCCCAGGATCATGGGTTGGCTGACTGAGAGGGCAGAGCTTTGCAGCCCCCTCTTTCCTCTATTGATCTCCCAGGGTACATGCCAGTAAGCCACTACCCGTTCTAGGCTGAAGAATTAGAAAGGCAACATTTCGTCACTGTTTATCAGTGCTGGGGATGCTGTGCCAGGAAACAAGCCCTGACCTCCAGGGACGAGGTCCATCATAGGGGCAGGTGCAAGGGGCTCTGGCATAGAATGAGTGGCCTGGCCACAATATGAGTGCACCAAGAGCTGGCTGCTGTCCCCATATCCGTCTTTCTCTAGCTGGCCAGACATCCCTGCACTTCTGTTGTAGGAGATGCATGTGTAATCGGGAACATCAACCCGGAGCTATACAAGTCCCCAGAGGACACAAGTGAGACAGACTTCCCTGATAGCTGCCTGGGCCAGCTATGGTTCTCCATGGAGTACCAACAGGAATCTGAGTGGCTGCTGGTGGGCCTGATCAAGGCTTGGCAGAGACCTGCAGCCCCCTGGTAAAGCTCTACCTACTGCCCAATGAACAGCACTTCCATCAGTCCAAGACAAAACATGAAGCCTGCAACTCACAGTTTGATGAGAACTTCATCTTCTAGGTACCACCCCTGGAGCAGTGGTATGCAATGCCCTCAGGCTCCCTAGGAGGAAGTATTGTGCAGGATAACCTGGCTTCCTATACACAGGGCCCTCCAGCCCTCCAGGACCCATATGCCTCCAGTCCTGCTTTACTCAGCAGGCAGGCAGGGTCTACAGGAGGTAGCCCCTGGTGAAGAGGGCTTTTACTTAGAAATAGATGGTCAGAGACTAGGCTCCTCCTGCCCTGGCTGCCTGGGGGAAAGAAGGAAGAGAAAGCACATTTTAAAGATTCTACTCAATGCTAGGCTCCAGCCTATGGGGCTGTTGTAAGTGACCAAATATGCTGAGCATTATGGGCAAGGTCATCCAATGGAGACTCACCAGGCCTATTTGAGTTGGGACAGAAACTGCCTGGCCTGGTGGTGTCAGGGACTGGAGTCATGCTGCAGCTTATTGGTGTCTTTGACACCCCCTGGGTCTAAGGTTGGGAAGGATGCCTGGTCACCAGACGTACTGCAGCCTNTTGAGTTGGGACAGAAACTGCCTGGCCTGGTGGTGTCAGGGACTGGAGTCATGCTGCAGCTTATTGGTGTCTTTGACACCCCCTGGGTCTAAGGTTGGGAAGGATGCCTGGTCACCAGACGTACTGCAGCCTAGGAACCTCAGCAGGTGTCCGGGGGCTCTAGGAAAGATCCGCCAAGAGTCTTGAACAAATATTTAAGAGTTGTGTAGCACAAGGGTCTGAGAGGAAGGACAAGCTTTTTTCCAGAAAGCGCGTGACTCCTGGGGCTGCAGTGTGGTTCCCATTAGAGGCTGAGAGCTGGGAAGAGGTGTGGCCCAGCCACAGGGCCCTCCCACAGAAGCCAGGGCTGGAGACCCCTCAGAGGAACACCTGCTTCACCCTCATCAGTTCTGGTGAGTTCACACCTCAGGGGTTGTTTGTTTGCTAGCTGGGGTTTCTTTCTTTAGGGATTATCTACTTTATTCAAATTTGGATTTTCTCTTCTCTTCCTTCCTTCCTTCCTTCCTTCCTTCCTTCCTTCCTTCCTTCCNCTTTATTTCTTCTGGTTACAGCTTGATGCTAGACACTTACCATTGACTATTTTAACTTTTTAGTATTATTTTTTCTTTATTCTTGAGAATTTCATATATGTTTCCAATAAAACATGACCACACCCTCCCCATTTTCCCTTCCAAGTACTCCCATCCAAATATCCCAACACAACTCTCCCGAGGTCAGGTTTGTTTGTTTTTTGAGACAAGGTGCTGCCTCACTATGTTACCCTGGTTGCCTGTATAGACCAGGCCAGTCATGACCTCATGGAGAGCCCACTGCTCTGTCTCCTAAGTCCTGGAGTTCAAGGCATTCACTACCCTCTTACATTCTGCTTTCTTTAGATGCTCCCTGAGCCTTGGTGATGAGGAGAGGGGCTGGGAAGGATGCTCCATTTAGGGATGAGGGCTCCTCATTTCCTTATTCTCAGAGCTCTCGCTAGTTATCTCGCCCCAACAGGATCCCGGCCTCCCTGCTCTGGGAAGAAGGACGGAAGAAGTCAGTCAGTATTGTTTGTCCATGTGCTGTAGTCCAGACACAGTGACAGGAGCTTTGCAGCCTAGACAAGAAGAATAGTGACCCCCATTCCCAGCTGTGAAGGCCAAGGCTCAGAGAGAAGAGATCCCATTGCCATAAGACAGGGTCATCATTTCTAGCATAACTTTTCGGCAAGAAAACATTTTCCAAAGGCAGATTCTGGTTTGTGGACTACCAAGGCCCCAGGCAGCAATGGCTATTGCTTAAAGTTCTTAAAACACTGTATGGCAAGGCTCAGGTCCACCCATGTACTTCCCCTGGGTTTGATTGTGTATCCTGTCTCCACCACCTGGTCCCTACTGGCAGGCCTGAGCCTGGCCTGGGTCCTCTCCTTCCTCAGGTATCCAGCAGAAGTGTCCCTCAGAGAGTGCTGAAGTTCTCCGTGTATCATGTAAACAAGCAAAGGAAACATCAGCTCCTTGGGCATGTGCTATTCCTACTGAAGAATGAGACCCTGGCCGGGGACCACCATCACATCATCTGGAGGGACCTGGAAGCTGAGAACCTGGAGGTGAGATGGTCACCAGGCACATGCCACCTGGTTGCCAAGATATGCAAGTGCCCACCTGGCACCGCCTGGAGAGCATCTTCTCTCCACCCCTGGTCACCATCCTACAATGGCTCAGGTGTGGGCCCAGGAGAGGATGGGACCGATGCCTCCGCAGACACAGGACTCCAGAATAACTTAAAGTCACATATAGGAATCAGGTGTGGTGGCACACCTCTGTCATCTCAGCACCTAGGAAGCTGAGATAGAAGAATCACACCTTTTTAAATTACGTTCCTATTTACCTATTCAGGGGTGCCGTGGCATACTTATAAGGATCAGAGGACAACTTGCCGGAGCTGGTTCTCTCCTACCAAAACGCTTCTGGAGATTGCACTCAGGTAGTTGGGCTTAACCTACTGAGCCACTGTACTAGCCCACACTGCAAATTTGAGGCCAGCTTGGGCTACACAGTGAGCCTCTTTCTTTAAAGAAATGTTCATTTGGACTCCCACCCAGGTGTCTGTGAAAGGGAACATGACAATGGGAAAGTCTGGGTCCCGGGAGTGTTTGTCTTTTGTTCCCTATTACCCAGGGAGGACCAGCTGAGTCCAAACAGGCTTTAGGATTCAGAGACCTGGCTCTGGCCTATTACCACGGGTTGGGGATCTCTTACCCAAAATGCTTGGGACTGGGAAGGTTTCTGATTTTTATATTTTTTTTCAGATTTTGCAATGTTTACATGTATATAATGATATATCTTAGGGGGACCCAAGTCCAATGCAACGTACATTAAATGCACATGAATCACAAAGCACAAATATGAATTTATACAGTATTTTAAGCACTTTGGGGGCCTGGAGAGATGGTTCAGCAGTTAAGGCACTGACTGCTCTGCCACCTGCTGGAGTGGCAGAAGTGAACGCCTCCATCTCTGCCTCTGTAGCCTCCCTTGGAGTTTGGGGACCTCCAGTTCTGCCTCAGCTACGACAACAACTGAGCCCCCTGACTGCGGTTTTGCTCTGTGCCAAAGGTCTCCAGCTCCAGGAAGACAGGGGTGTTGCCAGTGAGTCACCCTCCCACACTTTTCCGGTCCTAGAGAAGGACCCTCCTAATGAGCCTAGTCAGGGCTAGGCAGGGTCTGACCTCACCAACAGCCATCCAAATTGTGCTTCTTCTGCCCAAGACCAAGCACTGGGCACTTCCTCTGCCCTGCCCTGCCCTGCCCCTTCCTCTGCCCTGCTCCTCCCTCTGCCCTGCCCAGCTCCTCCCTCTGCGGATGCTTCTGGCATAAAAACCTTTTCTAAGGCTTAGGTGTCAAAGGCTCTGCACTGACTGGAGACCTTGCCCTGCCCCTCAGGTTCCCCAGGGCTGTGACATGGTGCTTTGAACCACCCTGCCTACTTTGCTTGTTCCTCTGCTAAATGGCTCCAGGACCTGCAGGCTGGGTGCCACACCTGCCTATGTTTGAGGAAGGGCTCCTACTTTGGGAGGGGGTGCTGGTACCCTGATAGTGCTGCTGCTTCCTGGCCTTCCAGAACCCTGGAGCCAGGTCCTGACCCTGTTCATTTTATGACCCCAAACCAGCCAGGTGGAAGTTGTCTCCTACCTGAGGGAATTCAGGAGTCTGAACTCATCTGCACCCCACTCCCATGCTGCAGGCTGAGCAGGGGTTTAAGGAGGCTCAAAGCCTGAGTGTCCAGCAGGTGATGTCTTGCCAGCAGGGAGGCTGGACTGTGGTGTCAGGTTCCAGCAAACAGGGCCAGCTGAGCACGGGCGCCTGCAGAGCCAGAGGAAGGAAAAGTAAGCCAGTCTTCTCTAGGTGGCAAAGCACTATACTAATTGTTTCATCCTGTCATATCCTCTGGCCTCAGCAACAGAACTGCCACGGTAATGCAATAAAACCCTAAGACAATAACATAAACAAAAAAATTTTTTCTAAACATCTCTTTGATGTTTACTGTGTAAAAAATAAAAATCAAAGCTCTGCTCTTACTCATCTTCTTGTGACCTATCATAGCTCCACTGTGGAGTTTCAGAACATAGTTTTGTGCACATCAGTGTATCTACAAAGACATCCCATCAGTGATGTCCAACTGCCACATGTATCAAAGCATTAGATTCCCTAATTATTGAGGCATGACACAAGCCACCAAAACTCACTAAGAGATGGTACAAGTACAACATGATATGGTAGGGGCTGAAGAGATGACTAAGCAGTTAAGATCACTTGATGCTCTTGCAGAAGACCCGGGTTTGATTCCCAGCACCCACATGGAGGTTCACAGCTGTAACTNTGTGCACATCAGTGTATCTACAAAGACATCCCATCAGTGATGTCCAACTGCCACATGTATCAAAGCATTAGATTCCCTAATTATTGAGGCATGACACAAGCCACCAAAACTCACTAAGAGATGGTACAAGTACAACATGATATGGTAGGGGCTGAAGAGATGACTAAGCAGTTAAGATCACTTGATGCTCTTGCAGAAGACCCGGGTTTGATTCCCAGCACCCACATGGAGGTTCACAGCTGTAACTACAACTCCAGAGGCTCTAACATCATCTTCTAGCCTCTGCAGGAACCAGGCTTATGGTAGTGTACAGACAGACCCAGACACATAAAATAAAATAAAATTTAAATGACACTGTAAAAGATACAAGTAAAATAGAGCACTGTCATTTAGGTTGAATAATAAGAAAGAAACTAGTTTAATATGAATTGGAAACAAAGAAACTTTATAATTATCATGTAAATAAACTGCAACTCCCTGAAAGAGCATCTAGCCAGAAACATGATAAAGCATTTTAAAGATAGCAATCAAACATATAAAATGCCAACTATAAGATATTAACTGTGATGAAGATTAATAAGAAAAACATGTATTCCTTTTAGAGATGTTTTTATTTTCTGAAGAGAATACTTTTAAAAACCATCAAATAAGAAAAATATGTGTTATAATAAAATTCTTCAGCAAATTTACGTGTGTGTGTGTGTGTGTGTGTGTGTGTGTGTGTGTGTGTGTGTGTGCTTGTCTGTATGTGGACCATGTGCATGCAGGTGCTCAAGGAGGCCAGAAGAGGGCATCAGAGTTCCTGAGACTGGGGTCACCTGATGGGGGTGCTGGAAACGGAACCCAGATCCTCAAGAGGAACAGCAAGTGCTCATTACTGCTGTGAGCCATCTCTTCAGCTCCATCAAGATGGATTTAAAAGAGACCCTCAAAATCCAAATCTCCATGCATAGTAATGCATGTCTCAGCAGGCTGTTTCAACTTTACAGCCGGACTATATAATGAGTCCCTATCTAAAAAGAAAAAGGGCAAGGTGAGCGCCCTCAAATCCTCATTATAAAAACATTTTCCCTTCAAATCAATGGAATTTAGATTCATACATTTTTTTTTTGGAAGAGAAGCAATCAATCTTCATCCTAAACAAAAAGAAGGAGGGAGTTCTTCTGTTTGTTCAAAAAGCTGTTTTTAGCAGGCAGTGCATGAGAGGTGATCCTACTCCCAGAAACAGGGACACAGAGGCCAGTAAGGCAGTCACCGGTTTCTGAGAACATGGTCCATGGACCCAGATCCATCATTGGCAGCTTTTGCCACCAGCCTTGAGCTCACAGTCAAGCTCAACTCCAAACTCTTGCTATTCTTGGCATCTTCTTGGCAAAATAAATAATAATCAGGTCATACCAGGGCATTATTAAATTTAACTGATTATCAACTGATGAAATTAACTTTCATATAGGAGTTTAGAGGGCAGAAGTATTTAAGGATAAGAAATTTCATAAGAAAATAACATCAGTATTTGGCTTTCCCCAAAGTCAAGAAAACAAAGAAAAATTCCTTCTGAATCCACAAGACAGCGGAGCACGCCATGAATATGGCATGTGTGTAACTACCATGTGGGAAGTATGAGTGGATTCAGTTGTTATTTAAACTAACCATGTCAGTTGTCAGGTTTTGAAGAAGAGTGTCCTTCAAGGAACTCAACCAAGAACTCTTCTCCGTGGGTCCTGACTCCCAACTTCTGAAAAAAAAAAGTGACATTCTACCCAAACTGCTAACTTTCATAATCCAGTTCAATGATTCAGCAAACATTTCCATGGGGAAAGTCCCTAAGGGTAGATGGGACTTCTGGGTCTGTCTTTGCTCAGCTGCCTCAGCTAGTTAGTCTCCAGTGTCGTATCTCTCAAGCTCCAACGATGCTGCAGCCTTTGCTGCCCCTTAACCACGACTCTGCCTACAGACTCTCAGCCAAAAGCAGCAAATTCCTGAAGAGTGGTCCTCCTTCATCTCTGTGCTTTGCTTCTGATTTTGTGACTCTTCTTTTTATAAAAGGTTGTCTGTTTCATTCAGCTTTTCCCCTTGCTAATGAACATCAGTCTGCCTGTCCCAGAAAAAGAAGTCCTGTCCCAGAAAAAGAATGCCCTGCTTGGGGGTGCAGAGTGGCAGCAACATGGGAGGTAAAAAGAGCAGGAGAATTGGGATTCAAGGAAACCCTCAGTCAAGCAAGTGGGGCAAGCCACTTCAGTTGACTCTTGTGCTGCAATGATGGTGCACATCCAACGACCACAGCTTCTCAGTGTATACGCAGTATGACCATTTCTAGCTGTGGGTCAGCTGGGCATGAACGGCCCCAGGGGAGGCAACTTGTCCCCAAGCTGTGGGTCTGGCTGGGCTGGGCTCTTCACCAAGCCTTTACCACAATTGTTCAAACTGAGCACTGGCTAATGCGGCAGCAGTTACCCAGGGGCAGCTCTTTTTAAGCCAGAGGCAGATGTGTAAGAGGGCAGACATACTTCTATCTTCCATTTGTATGGCACCCCGATACCCCTCAACTGAAGCAAACCACACGGCCAAGCTGAACATCAGATATTATGCATGCCTTTTTGCAAGGCTACAGAGCAATGGGTGCAGCTCCAGGGAGGAGAATTAGTGTGGGTGATGAGGCAGGGCCAGGAGCCTGTGCTCACTCCTACAGGTACAGCCCTAGGAGAACACCTTTCATGCACTTGCCTCCTGGTCTTAGTGCCATGGCCACCTATTTTGGAATCTCATAATGATGTGTTGTAATTTGTGAAGTCATTTGCTAGTTAGGCTTTTCTGACTTTTCACTGTGGAATGTTTGCCCAAATTACTGCAAGAGCCTTAAGCATCCTGTGATCCTTCTGTCTGAGGGTAAAGATCAGGAGAAACAAAGTATTTCTACCTTCTTGCTACCTTATAGTCTCCCTTGAGCATCTTATGGTTATGAGAATTAACCTGGAATTCAGTTCATAAGAGTCTGAGAAACATATTTAAAAACTGATTTCCATTTCCAGACAAAGGAAATGCCCCCTAAAAAATATTGTAAAGAGGTTTGAACTGTAAAGGTGTTGCTGCTGGTGGGCACTGTAGCAAAACAAGGTCAAGGGCTGGTGGGGAAGACAACCCCATTAAGGGAGTCATGGGAGGATGCATCACTGTGGCTGAGTACTGTTTACTGTCCACCTATAGCTTCCCAGCCCTTAGGTGGTCTCCCTCCTTACCCCATGCAGGTTTCTGCTAGGATAATCATCCCTGTAAGCAAGGTGGGGAAGAACAGATGGACAGAAACACAAAACAGAGCCACAGGACACAAGCAGCAAGTCAGCTGCAACCAGACATTGGATGTTTGGATGACTGTATCACACTAAAGGCTGTATATGGATGACTTTATCACACTAAAGACGGTATGGATGACTGTATCACACTAAAGACTGTATGGATGACTGTATCACACTGAAGACTGTATGGATGCCTGTATGATGCTAAACACTGTATGGATGCTTGTATGACACTACACACTGGATGACTGTGTGACACTACACACTGGATGACTGTGTGACATTACACACAGGATGACTGTACACTACACACAGGATGACTGTACACTACACACAGGATGACTAACACTACACACAGGATGGCTGTACACTACACACTGGATGGCTATACACTACACACAGGATGACTGTGTGACACTACACACAGGATGACTGTGTGACACTACACACAGGTTGACTGTACACTACACACAGGTTGACTGTACACTACACACAGGTTGACTGTACACTACACA
>LOEQ01010145.1:7809-33186 GCA_001685075.1 Bramus lutescens | reverse complement strand
CTCTCTCTCTCTCTCTCTCTCTCTCCCTCCCTCCCTCCCTCCCTCCCTCCTTCATGTTGTGGTGTGAGATGCTTCATTTTAATTGTCATCTTGATGGGATTTAGAATCACCATGGAAACAAATCTCTGGACAGGTCTAAGTGGGATTATCTAGATCAATTGAAATTGGGAGAACACCCTAAACAGAGGTGGTACCATTCTATGGGCTGCAGTCCCAGGCATGGGGGTGGAGTGGGGGGAGGTAGAAAGCAAACTGAGCATCAGCATCCATCTCTCTGCTTGCTGACTGCAGATGCAGGGTGACCAGCTGCCTCACACTCCTGCTGCCCTTTCTTCCCGGACATGATGGACTGTGTGCCCTTGGATGGTGAGCCAAGATAAACCCTTCTCTCTTGAGCTGCTTTTAGCAGGCATTTTGTCCTAGTGAAGCAAGAAACTAATGCAGTTGTCAATTGGCAGCACTTGGTGGACCCAGTCAGCAGATGGGACTAGCAGAGACAGAATGTAGGGTGTCCTAAAGAAGAATCATCATGTTGCATAGAGTGGACTTCCCAGGGCTGCCCCTGCGGCACCATGTCACTATGCCTAACTCCCACCCTCTGGCTCCCTGGCACTCTCCCCTCGACATCCAAGTATCTGAGTTTCCTACCTGTGCTTTAGACTTTAGAGACTGACGCTGGAGCCAAGAGACTCCCCTGATGTGAGTCTCTGGACACATGTCACAAAGGTACACATATTTTGTGCTGTTGGTCCATTGTAATAATTCTGGCCGGAAATCAATGGCTAACACAGTGAGCCTAGAAGGATCTAGAAGGATTGTCACCACTTCAACCTGGACACTGAAATGTCCCATATGATCCTTTCCTTCTTCAACGAAAAACAGAGGAAGAACTCCAAAATGTCAGTATGGTCCATAGAAAGTACGCTGACCTAAGGCCCTGGGCAGAACACAGACATCCAGGAGAGGCGGCTAGCAAGCAGCAGCCACATCACTGTGGGTCAGCTCACTGAGGTCTGTGGGCGTCTGTCCCCAAGCTGGTCAGGCTGATGACACGATGAACAGGCACAGAACTTAGGATGAGAGAGCTTCCATGCCCCAGGTTCTGCTGACTTGTCCCATTGGTCAGTGAGAAATAGCAAAACAGATTTACATGGCATGTCCAATGCAGCATAAATACAAAGAAACTCCCTGCCACAAATAATGATCTCATGGGCTATGGACAGCCTCAGAACTCATCTTCCCTTAAGCCTGTTCCCTGATATTATTCTCCCAAACAAAGCTGTTCCTGTTTTCCCAGGGCTATTTTCCTAGTAGTGACTAACACAGTGTTTGCTATTGGCCTGGATGGACAGGTCCTTTATCCAGGTCACAAAACACCCCAGACTTGCTCTTGTCAGAATGGCTTTGCAGCAACCAGTTTGGAGGGTCTTAGGCTAGTGGGGAAGAAAGGCTGCTTTCTCTATCTCTAACTTGCAGGATGCAAAAAATGATAAAGCACTGAATTTTGACTGAGTCTTTATCCTGCCAAACATCAAATGCCCACACTCCTGACAGGATTCACAAACACCCACTATCCACAAAGAGCCTAAGAAGACACCATCCCCAAGACTCACACACACTCTCTCACACACATGTACACCTGCACGCGTCTGCACACCTAAGTTCCTATTATCGACACTCTGCTGGAGTCTAACTCCCTACAAAATGTTCTTGGTGTTTTAAAGCTGCAGGAATACAAGTAGCTGCTACCTCCCTAGCTGTTGCGGTAACAAATATTTAGAAATGATGCTGTCGTTCCCATGGAGACAAGCCCGAGTGTGCTCCTTGTCCCTTGGTGAGTCCCATAGCTGTTTATGTGCACGATTTGAAACCACATCTCTGGACCTTATTTCTGATTGAATAACTGGTCAGCTTTTCCTCAGGTTATAAGACAGGCAGTGAACTGTATGACTCTGGAAAAGAATGAGATCCAAGTCTGAATTAACACAACTCTGTGTTGTGGAATATTCGTACACTGCATGAAGATGTATTGCTGTGATTGGTATAATAAAAAAGCTGAATGACCAATAGCTAGGCAGGAGAGAATAGGCGGTACTTCCAGGCAGAGAGAGAGAGAGAGAGAGAGAGAGAGAAGAATCTAGGCTCGTAATTTCATGAGCAGACTCAGAGCAAGTAGGATGTACTGTACTAAGAAGAGGTAACAGAGCCACAAAGCTGAACATAGATTTTTAAAAAAATGAGTTAATTAAGTTATAAGAGCTATTTGGGAAGAAGCCTAAGCTAAAGCCAAGCCGTCATAATTAATAATAAGTCTCCAGATCATTATTTGCAGGCTGGTAGTCCAAAAATAGTCTGATAAAAAGTCTGCCTTCTGATCATGAGGCCATTTCCATGGCTTTAAGAAATGGGTCATCTGTTGTCTTTGGCAGGTGCAACATAATATTTGTGGTACTCAGTTGCTGGGACACTGCAATGAAATAATACACAGAGGATAGAAAAGGGCAGAGAGCCTCTAATTGTCACCATCCCGGCCCCTATACCCTGAGAATATGTTGGGGAACATTATCTCACAGAGGGATCCAGGCTGAGAAGTGGTTGGTTTTAATAAAAGTTGTGGAAAGATCCAGAACAAACTCAAGGATCTTTGAAAATAGGAGAGTCAAATCAATAAATGTGATTGTGGAAGTGAAGGCAGAGGGCCACCGTGTAAGAAGAGCTGGAGCAGCGTGGAAGATGGGAAATGCACACAGACAGTAGACAGGGAGCTCTCTCAGCGCGGGGAGATAAAGTGGCCCAAGAGGATTCTCTCCAGAAGGACCATAGAGGGAAGGAATCAATACCCTGACACCAGCAATAACTGTCCTAAGTGCTTCTCCTCCAAGTACTGGTCGGCATAGACAGGGTTCCTCCCTTTCTGGGCTGCTCTTGTGCCTCAGTGAGTGAGTTCACTGCTTCATTGGTACCTCTGGACTTTTTTTTTCTCTTGAGATAGGGTCTCTGTTGGCCTCAGCCTCACTGGCCTCAAACTCATGGAGCCTAGGGTGACCTAAGCTTCTGTTTCTTCTGCCTCCACCTCCTGAAGGCTGGGTTGAAATGTGTGCCACAACGCCCAGTTTTATGAGGTCTAACAAAGCCACATTCCCAAAACTTTCAGAGTTCATATTTATTTATTATTTGTTTCTTTATGCATTTATTTATTTTCAGTACTTGGGATGGAAGCTGGGGACCCTTGCTTGCTATCTAAGTTCTCTACCCCCGAGGTATTTTTACTCCTTGGTCAAATTTCAAAATTTTTATTAACTGCTAGTTTCTGGGTCAGATGCTAGAGATGGAGAAATGGACAAAGCCTTTAATTAATAAACACCAGGGAGGAAAGGAAGACAGACATTATTAATATAGTGTCATTAATAATGTTTCACACTGTAGGGAGTTAGAAGTAGTTGACGGTAAAGGCACGTGAGCTAAGACAATACAGGTCCTAATCCGAGTCTTGCCACTTAGTTGCTGTGTGACCCCAAGATCTGCTGCATTCCTCTCCTCTGTGCCTCAGTTTCCTCACTTGCATAGTCAACTAATGGATCTATTTGTTTTGATCAAGAGGCCTGTGGCTGCAAAGGTTCAGGACAGAGGTTGGCTTCTTGCATCTGCTCCATGCGACCAAGGAGGCTATTGTTTGGATTGTCCTCCTGCAGCAGGTCCAACATGCGACAGAAATACGAGAGAAGGAACGATAAACTTCTTAGGTGAGCAAAGAGACTTGGACCACATTGCAGGTGAGACCATATTGGAAAAATGGTTTGAAATCTTTCAAGTGGCAAACTATGAGGAAGACTGTTCCGGGCCAGAGGCTTGGTCAGTGTAAATCCTACACTGCCAGTTCAAGAGACGGGAACCTAGCCAGTGGGAATAACAAGCGGATGGGGCTGTTTTCAAGATTATTTGAAGGTGTTTGGTTGTCCTGAAATGGGATGGAATTGACGAGGCTTGTCTGCCTCAAACCCAGCTGGAAGCAATTCAAGGAAATCAGGTTTTGTTTAAAAAGAATTAACTCTTTCTGTTTAAGGCTCCAGAATCAATCTAGCAAGCTAAATGGAAAACTCAATAGAGGAATAACTGTCCACAAGAACGTGCCTTAGTGCATTTAAAGAAAACCTGTGCCTGCCTGCTGTGGCTTAGAAACAGGGTCATCGTTGTTCAGTCATAAGTCTGCAGTATGTCCACAGGCTGTAGGCATTTTGGAAAATCTGGTTGTTTTTTTTTTTTCTTTACAACTCAGCCACTGATATCCATGGCTCAAGGCTTCCCTCCTCTGTCTTGGAAGCCACTAGGAGAGTGTCTTAATCATTCCTGTTTCTCATTCTCTCTATCAACGTTGGTTTTCTGCTTCCCACTGCTGCCCAGCTCCCTCAATAAAGATGACTGGGGTTAATCTTCCTTTTCTTGGTCATCCAGACAACATCTACACATTCTGTGGATTAGGGTGCAAAGAGGTGTAGGGGCTGTCAGTGTACAATATGTGAAGTGCTCCTGCAAGGGATGGCAAAGAGACCTATACAAGTCTGCAGTGTCCATGATGATGAGTGTCAGCAATAGGACAATAGCTACAGTCACCAAGAGAGGAGCCGTTGGGTAATCCTGTGAGTGCAAGCATACAAGCATCTCTCTCTCTCTCTCTCTCTCTCTCTCTCTCTCTCTCTCTTCATCTCTCCATCCCATTCCCCCTCTTTCCCCCTCTCTCATCCTCCCTCTCCCCCCCTTCTCTCTCCTCTCTGCTCTGTGATTGTGGACGCTATGTGATCAGCTGCTTCAGGGACCGCTCCCCTCCATGAGGACCCATGAGGCACAATAACCCCCTCCCTGAAGCTGATCTGTCAGCTATTTTATCACCACAACAGGACTATTAAGTCAATGTCCTTCCATGATCCCTTCCATTCCCAACAATATTTACTGTTGAGAGCAGGGAAATCTATAGAAGACTGTGATGTTTTGAAAAGACACATATCCAGACCCAATGTTGTGTCAATTTAACAATCAGACGCTGACCTTTTCTAGCCTAAAAATAATTATTGTTCCTCCTTGGCCTTGCTGTAAAGTGGAACATTTTATTCTAGCTGTGCGATACACCGTGCTTTCTTCTCTGCCAGACATTAGACAAGATGTCAGATCTGTCAACACACGGGCAGGTTTTTTTATTAATTAACTTTCGGAGGTAAAGTCCTTTTGGTGATTTCTTTTTCACACAAGGAAAGTTCCTCTATTGAACTAAATGTCTATCGCGTTATATTGTTGCTTTATTTTCCACGCAAAAGTTCTCCCTCAAGAAAGTTCCAGAAAAGAAAGAACGAAACCAGGCAAAAATGGCACTGAGGGCAAGAAATCTATTTAGCTCCAGCATGTCACAAGTACCCAGGGATGGAAGGGAAAAAACGCTACATTTCTCTTTTAGATCTAACTGAATATTGCTACATTTAAAAAAAAAATAATCTAGATCAGAAGACAAGTTGAGAACTGTTCTTTAGATTCTAATTATTCATATTCTGATGGATTCATTCGTTGATATAACATTCATTGGGTTTCTGCTCTGTACCAATGCTAAGATAAATATAAATCAGCAAGACACGGTCCACAGCTCTAACGATCAGCAGTAGTAATAGGAATGGCTGGCACTTACATATTTGCTTTTAGTGTTGTGGGGGAGCTATCAGGGTGTGGAGGAGGGGAATATAAGGGAATGGGAGTGGGGGAGATGGCCAAGGAAGCCCTGTCTTAGACCACACTAATGTGACTTATTTTGCTCATGAGCTTTTCTGTTTTAAATAAGAGATATCTACTAGGAAAGACTATACACACAGTGGCTCTTTAGAGTAATAACTAAGTGTCAACTTTTTGTACTTTTTATATTTTTATATTGTTTTATATTTTGAGAATAGGAACTAAGATCTCAATACAATATTTAAAGAAAGTGTAAATTAGACTCATAACTCAAGAGAGAAGCAGAGGAGGTCTCTAGCAGAGAGAGTTGCCCAGGGGAATCCTGGTAATTGTTTAAATCCACTCTCCAAAAAAGGAATGCCTCTGCTTGTGTGCCTGCCCATTTCCATGGTGTAAATACTGTCCTTGTTGCTGATTTCATGCTACAGATATGACACCTCTGAGTACCGGTTTCAGGGGAGGTGTGTATAGTTGGCTCTAAACAAGCCTCTCCAGCAGAACTAGATATGTAGGTACTTATTTAAACTAAACTGTCTAGGAAATTTTTGGAGTGTCTTTAAGTAGAAACCACATGGCCGCCTGCTACCTCACAGTGAGATCCTGTAATAGAATAGTGGATTACACTAATATGAGTTTAAAACAGCCTGGAAACCCCATCTACTAATGGAGAAAATGAGATACCACAATCTGGCTTTACAGTCAGAGAAATGCCATGAATTCTTGATTCGTGACCGCATGTTATTTAAATATTGCTTTTGATGTATTACCCAGAGTCCTAGCTCAAATGATCAGAGATAATCCTGCCTTCTGACATAATTAGGGAGCTGCTGCTGTGCTAAGCTGGAGGATAATCAATTTGACCTTGAAAGTTTGTCTACAGTACCTTACTAATGTTCTGAAAACAGCAGAGACAGCCATGCTGGCCTCTCCCAGTCCAATACCATCCATAGACTTTGCTCCAAGGTCCTGCTCACATCAAGAGAGGCTACAGATGAGTGGCCCCGGGCCCCTCAGGGTCACAATATCTGCTGGATGGTCTTTATTTTGTCAGCCACCTGATAATATTTAAATATCAAGAGTTTGCCTTAAGTGATTGAAATTTAGATAACACCGAGGTTAGAATTAAAGAGGGGCAGCCACCCCTCTGTGAGTCAAGATGGACAGAGCTCCATCATCAATTGGCCATAGTCCATGTGACCCCAACAACGAGCCATTTGCTTTGTGCATGACCCCAGTTTACCTAAGTCCTACATACAAGTGGATTGAGGTGTGCATCTGTGCCTCCGCATAGACTGTTCTTACGCCCAAGTCTCTCCATCCACTTACAATCCCTTCCTGGCTTCCGTGGGTATCTGAGTTTTCACTGTTACCTCTTAATACTCCTGGGATGAGTGCTCCCTGAGGACTGGGGAGATGGCTCCATCATTAAAGCACTTGCCTTGCAAGTAGGAAGACTTGAATTCTATATCCCCAACACCACATGCACACACTCCAGATGTGTTAGCACACACTTATAAACTCCCACACTGGGGAGGAAGAGACAGGCAGATTCATGGAGCTCACTGGCCAAACAGCTTTGACCTACTTGGTTAGCTCTAGGCTAGTGAGAGACACTGCTTCAAAAGTAGGGTGGACAGCACATGAGGAATACTAGCCATGGTTGACCCCTGGCCTTCAATGGGATGTTGAGAAACTTCTCAAGTTACAGCAAGATCACACCCACCCTCTACCCAAGCCTCCTGTGTCCATATTGACTTTCTTCTGGCTCCTGGGAATCCCCGGTCTGCCTGCTCCAATACTAGTTACTTTTTCACAGGCTCAAGCCCTTCCAGTTTCAGCCATGTGTTCAAGGTCACAGGTATATTAAAGAGATGAACGCAGTCGTTCGTTCATGCCAATGTCATCTTTCTCTCTCCATCCTCTTAAGCCCACAGCTCACTCAAACCAAACAAACAAGGGATATATAAATAGAAGCCCCCAAGTCACCCACCTTCCTGCTATCCAAACTGCAAGGTGCTTTGTCTGCAGTCCAGTCGTGTCCCCAACAAGCAAACTTGCAGCAGATTCTGAACTGACAGAATTAAAAAGGTCTGAGCCAAAATAGTTTACAAAGAACTTTTGGAAATTATTATTATCATGTCTGCTTCCCTCCAGAAGTTCAATTACCTGAAATTTCATGAGTCAGTCCTTTGGATATTTCTAACCTGAACTAGATTCACACAATATTTCAAAGCTTCAGCTAATCCTACTGCTTTCAAAGGAAGTCTGATTCTTCATAGGAGAAAATAGCATATCTTCCTCATAGTAAAAACTGAAGGAGAAGGGCTCATCTTCAAAAATTACATAGTGAAAAATACATTAACCAGGAGGGCCTTCCCACTAGAGACTTCCTAGGGAGCCAAAAGTCAGTTGGACAGACTTTTCTCAAGGTCAAGTATGGTCTATCAGGAAGGGACACACCATGATAGCACTTAGTGGCCAGCAAGGCCATCACTATGTCTAAGGGTCTCAGACTGGAATGACAGCATTGGGGAGGAACAGGGGAAGAGGAGGGACAGAGTTGAGTCCTAGGGTGGTCTGTGATCTGGAGAGTCTGGGCTCTCTATGCTTTAGCATCTTCAGGGCTGCGCCTCAGGAATCCTGTTAGTGTTGCCACCCCAGTCTCCAGCGGGAGATTCAAATGCTCACAAACGGAGCTGCAGAGGGAAGGGTGATTGGATGTCTGAACTAGTCACAGTTACAGTGTGGTCAAGGTCATGGCCAAAGAGTAGGGTCAGAAGATGGGGAGGCAGCGTTGTAACACTGGGCACAGTTACTGCACCTGAGTCTGAAAGCCTAAAGGAGGGGTATGTTTCAGACGCAACAGAAAGAATCACATGGAAAGAGGAACCAAACCCCTACTCTACCCCAGTGGGAGGCAGCATCCTGTAAAACCATCCTGTATTCCTGCCTTCTGAACCCTGGTTCTGAAGCCTCAGTAGCAGAATCATTGACTGGGAAATCACAGCCCACAGGCCACATCTAGCCCACTGTCTCTTCATGTTGATACAGCTTTATTGGAGCTAACAGTGACTGTTGATTTGCCTACTGTCTGCATTCACTTCCACACTAAGGCAGCCAGATCGGGTAGCTGGGACAGGGGTTGCATGTCCTGCAGAACAAGCAATGTCGACTGTATTGTCCCTTAATAAACATTTACCATATGGTTAGAGCAGAGGTCACAGGACCTCCATATAGACTGCCAAACTAGCTAATTCCTTGATGATCAAGCATAGGATCAGAAAACCAGCAGGTGAACCTAGGCCAAACGCTGAAAAGAAAACCCTCTGTAATCCCCCTGTGACCAACCAGACCACAAGTGTCTCTTCGCCTCTGTGAAAGAACCATTTCTGAGTTAGCCCCATGCAAAGGAAGGGCAATTGTAGAAAGACGTGGAAGGATGAAGTCAGAAAAGCCACTTAGCACTTTCGTACTTTTTGCTGAATTTTCTGTAAGTTCAGTATTATCTGAAAATATTTTTCAACATCTAAAGAAGATTGACTAGCAAACAAGGATATAAGGCCCTTTTCTGATTTCCATGGGCACACACACACACATACATGTGCATACGCAAACATGTACATATACACACAAATGATGAAAACAGAAATTCTTTCTTTAAAGGATAATTCAGAGAATGTTGAGTCTGTGTGAGAAAATCAGAGCTGGGTGACAGGGACTGGGCGTGGCTTGAGAGCTGTATCAGTCAGGAGAAGGAGGACACAGCCATTGGGTTACAGGCAGAGGCTTTGCTGTAGGGACAATGTGGACTGACGGGACTAGGGTAGGGCACTTGGAAGTCAGCACTTCCAAGATGAGGAGATGCTCAGTGCCAGGTGAGGGGTCGATGTGGCACCAGACCAATCTGAGCAGAAAGGACCTAACCTAACTGACAGGAGCCAACAACCCGAAAGGCCCACCTATCTGTGAGCTTGGGCCTGTTCTGCCGTCTGGTCACTGGGATTCTGAAAAGTTTCCCTCCACAGTAGCTATCAGGATTACCTCACTTTACCTAAAGCATCGGCAACATGGGCTCTGCTAACCACATACCCGGGAAAGATGTCTACATACTGAGTCTCCAGTGAAAACCCGGGACTCTGAGTCTCTAGTGAGTATCCTGGTGGAGTTTGCACACCCTGGGAGAAGCACACCTATCCTATGTGAGTCTCCTAGAGAGGACCCTGGGAACTTGCTACTGGTTCCTTCTGGATGTTATGCTGGGCTAGCTTTGTTACATACAAATGTCATAGCAATGAATCTTGGACACGTACTCAACTGACTCCTCCCAGGGAATTATGGGACTGGGGCGTGGTCTTACCGACTCCTGGTACAATGATAGATCCTCACTCCTTACTTCTTTGCCAGGGGAGGTGTGCTGTGTGGGTTTTTCCATTTTACCTTTATAGGCCATCTCTGCAAACACCCTGGCCCTGCCCTCACCACTGCTGCTTTACACGCAAGGGGCAAAGGGGATTCAGAGGCCCTTGCTTCCCACTCAAAGTCACCCAGCTCTCCTGATTGACAGCCCAGATACCCTAAGTCACTAGCCTGCATCCCTGAACCCTCTGGGTTCACCCATAGCGCTCATACTGCTTGCAAGAAACTCAGGGTGCTTTTGCTGATTTGCTTGATCCCCACCCAATCCCCCATCTATTTTAAGACTTGAATCCAGTTTATCGTAAAATGCTTCAGCAAAACTCCTCTAGGCTCCGCCTCTTAATCTTGATGGTGAACTTGAGCCGGTGTTAGGAGAAAGACAATGAAGACTCTTCAGCAAGATTCTTCAAGGGTGATAAATGCCCCCTTTAAAGGGACTGCAGATCGGTTCACTACATAACCCTGCTCTAAAAATGGAAGTCATACATTGGGAACCAAAGAGCTAGTTCTCAAAATGCAAACGAGAGTGTAGTTATTGGCTGAGCTGAATTCTGCTCATCCTGTCATGAAGAAGGATGAGGAGGACCCTCCTAAGTCATGCCAGGGATGCCACAGAAAGCAGGGACAGGCACTAGCCGCCTTGTAATGATGGGTGTTGTCTGCATTCTGAGGCAGCAGACTATCCCTGATGATATGACGCCTATTACCCTTAATGTATGTATTTGTAGTCTTTTGAAAACAAAGATCTCTTTTGGCTTGGCCTTTTTTTCTCATTAATATTTCTCAAAGTGGCTACATTCAAGGCTCTGGTTTGTGAGATAATTTTAGGTGGTATCCTCAGACGCATTTCTTTTAAATTCATGGTTGTGCCTTATTTTAATGCTCGCCTCCTATTTATAGCAAGTGATATTGACTTTCTATTTGTGCTGATAGAAAACTTCCTCTCTCGATATAGTTACACAACATCATAATCTGACTTAAATAGAAGCTAGTAAAGACTAAAGAAGAAGCAGTTGTAGTTTTTAAAAGCAGATACAAGATTGAAGCTGGAGAAACCCTGACTTCTCTGGGAAGGTGTGCACATGGGCAAGTCCATCTAGACTTGAAGACAGATTTGGTGGGAATCCCAGAAAAGCACAGTCTAACTGAATTTTAGATCAATGGTTCCAAAAGTTCGGTCCCTGAGAGTTTATCTTCTGTAGTACCTGGGATGTTGTGATGGTGTTGACTGTCAATTTGACAGGATCCAGAATCATCTTGGAGACAAATCTGTGTGCATGCCCGTGAGAGATTTTCTTCATTAAGTTAATTAAGGTGAGGGATGGTGCTCTAGAGGGTGAGGGTCAGAACTGCATCAACAGGAGAGAGCTCGCTGAATACAGACACCCATGGTTCCTGACTGTGGCTGCAATGTGACCTCACTTTTCTGCCACCATGGAGGCCTGTACCCTCAGCCCATGAGCCAAAATAAACCCTTCCTTCCTCAGGTTGCTTGGTCAGGCATTTTATCTCAACAACGGAGAAAGGAACTCTTACAGGTGTTGTTGGAAATGTTGATCACTGGACTCAGAAGTTCTGGGGCTGGAGTCCAGAGACAGAGGACTTGAGAAGTCCTCAGACGCTATCCTGTGAGGCCACTCACTCACTCTCCATCATCCAGGCCACAGATTCCTGAAGAGAGGCAACTTTCACAGGCAAAGCCCATACCTCGCTCTAGTCACAAAGGACAACAGCCTTTCTAACATTGTACTGACACATGACACATGCAGGGAGTTAATTATGGGACAGTTGAGGCCCTAGGCTACCACAGCAAATGATGTTTTCCTCTACAAGGAGTCTTAAGGGCCCAGAGTTGTGATCTCCCGGGGTGCATGTAGAGAAGACTTCCTAGGGAGACCAAGACATATATTCATTTTATTGTCATAGACTGATGGGGCTAATGAAACCCTAGGCAAGAATTAAAAGCCCTCAGTGTGTGGCGTGCTTATCATAATCGGGTGGGTTCCAACCCCCTCCTGGTTGTGATCAGAGACCTTGAGCCTGCAGAAACTTCTATCTGAGGAATGTGGAAGAGAGTCTCGCTGATGGACAGAGGCATATTTAGCCAGGTAGGAAGCTACGGCTGTACACATCAATTGCCATGTGCAGGCTTAATATACGGCAGCAGAAATGACAGCAAGGGTTAGACCAGCAGGGAAGCGCTCTGCATCTCTGCAGTCACCGGTAATAGTGCAGGGTTCATGTTCCTAGGAAGCACATCAAGCTAAATGGGAGGGTTGCAACCTTATCCTGGGCTTTGAATGAAATCCCTACATCTAAATTTGGTGTGAATGGTGAGTGTCAGTCCAGGAGTGGCATGACCCTGAAAAGATGAAACGGGAATTTATGGAGAGCTCGTTCTTTGTGAATATTCAAAGGAGCCAGGGATCGCTCAACATTCTGCAAAGCTGCTGCCGACCAGGACAGTGGCCTGCAGCCACACGTGTATGGAACCCTGAAGATGTGAGCGCTCCGACCTGACGGTGCTGGTGGGCACAGAATGCACCCTGGATTACAAAGAGTTAGCATGGGAATATCTCAAGGTGCTTCATCCTATCCCTACCTTTTCTCTTTTAAAGTTTATTTACATGCATGTGTATGTCTGTGAGTATGTATGCCATGTGTATGTTGATCCCTAAAGAGGCCAAAAGAGGGTGTCAGGTATCCTGGAGCTGTACCTATAGATATTTGTAAGCCCCTAACACGGGTGCTAGGAACTAAATCCCAGCCCTCTGCAAGAGCAGCAAATTCTCTTAACCTCAGGGCCATCTGTGTCCCCTGCCCCATTTCTAACTATTATATTGACAGTATGTTGAAACCACATAACATTTTGGAGACACTGGGCTCCAGAATGTATATTACAATTAACATCTTTGTTTCTTTTCATATCTTTTAATGTGACTATCAGAAAGGTTTAAATGACATATAGAGCTTCAGTTACGTCAGAAAGGGATCCAAAACATTTTCTTAAAGGGCCAGATAGACCATGTATTAGGTTTTGTGGAATAATAGGAAAAAACTGTGGCAATTTTGTAGCTCCATTTCAAGAAGTACTTGAAATGTAACCATTTAAAGATATAAACCCATTCTTAGCTTGCATGCTGGACATAGCAAGTGGCCAACAGGATCCGGTTTGTGGATCAGCTTGCAGACCCTGCTCTAGGGCAGACTGTTGCTCAAATCATTCAATGTAGTCAGAGTATTGTTTCTGTAGAGTCAACTGGATGAGGACATTTTTCTTCTATTTGTCTGTTTTGAGATGGCATCTCATATAGCCCGGCCAGCCTCAGGGTCACTATGGAGCCAAGGATGACCTTGAACTTTTCACATTACTGCCTCTGCCCAGTCTGGGGTACTAGAATTATAGGCATGTGGCACCATGGCCATGTGTATGGAGACAAGGGTGGGGGTACTACCAATATTCATGCTGGCAAGCATTCTATTGTCCGAGCAACATCCCAGTCCCTATGGGAGGAAACTTTTCTCAGGCAACTAAGAAAACAGAGAAGAGAACTGGTCAGCTGACCAGAGGCTAGATGGGACTAGCACCAAGATGCACGGCACGTGACTGCTAAGTTCACATTCCTAATCATCTCTTGTCTCCTCTTCCCTTGGGACCACAGGACTATGTCAGGTATCCCTGGCACCACGCTTGGCCCCAGTTAGTTTCTGTCCAAATGGAGAAGAAGAAGAAATACCCAAGAGTACTGCACGGAGCTCGGGTGATTTTAAGGTTTGTTTCTTGCTTCTCCCATTGTCAAACACAGAGCTGAGAAAATTATTATTTATTAAAAATGAGATAGTCATGGGCCAGTGACTAATCCTGATTGGGTTCAGAAATAATTCCCCACCCACGAAGCAAGTAATACATTTTATTTTTGGAAAAGGTGTTTTGTTAAATACAAAATGCCAATAGCATCATTATGCAGCCCCTAGGGGTTCCCATGTAGGATCTTTTCACATTATAACCTTATCAACTCAGAAGAGCCCTTCATGGCTAGTGCCTATTCTCTCCCCAGAATAGTTGCTGCATGGTGGTCTTGCAGAGTGCTAAGACTTCCTCCTGGGCCTGGCTCAGGTGTCCCGGAGGGGTCTACGGGTTGGTTTGAAGACAACAGTCACCTTTAACATCAGGTTCTTCTCCAGACACAGATGGGAAAAGAGAGAGACAGGGAGGAGTCTGCTCATCTCCAGTGGTTACCAGAGCAACATCAATTCCACGAGTGGCTTATGGAGGGTCAGAAGAAGTACTGTGGAAACACATTCTCCAAACTGGCACTCTGTTAGCATAATGAGTCCCTAGGGATCAGAACAATACAGCGAGAGACCACCAGTGTCTTAGATTGAACTTAGTCTTTGTTGCTCAACAAACTTTCCATTGAATTTTTATTCTAACTACCATTGACTTATCTACACATCTTCTACAGAAACAACTTCTTTTCCAGGCCTGAAGTTTGCTGCGTGTGTGTGAAAAGGACAACGTTAATGGTTTTGCAGTGGCACTGTACACAGTAAAGACTGTGCACACTGATGGGCTTGGAGCCAGGAAAGCATGAGTCATGTAACTATCCATATTTTAATATTTATCAAATAGGGGGAACTTTGGACCTGAGGACTGGTCTCTAATATCCGTTCTCCCACTGGCTACCATCTGAGAATGTTTCCACAATAAACACATCCGCTTTAGGAATAAAAAGTTAAGAATGGAGATTTGGTGACAGAGCTTGGTAATCCGCTGATGTTCTGTGATGTCTGCTAGTCCAACAGCAGCCCCCCTCCCCAGCCTCCCCAGCATCTTATGCCACTTAATGGGAGCTGTCGGAATTCAGATTTGCCTGTTGCCCGTGCTGCAGTCAGGCTTGTATACAACCACCGTGACTGGCGCCCGGTGGACGCTGCGGAGACTCATTTTCTCCCTATCCATTTATTTCGGGATATACAGTTATTTGTGCCAATGTCAGTGGATGCAAATGTATGAGCCACCGTGATATGGAAATGACACTGAGACAATTTCAGGATTGTCACCGTGTGGCGTCTTTTCTTGTTTCCTTTGTGGTAGGGATACTTAAAGGGAGAATAAGGTGTATTTTTCACTGTGGGTCCTGCTCACGATTCATAATGAAATTATAATTGTGGGTGGCATGCGGCCTTCACAGCTACTAGAACATTTAGTGGACGACACTTTCTGCTTGTTTTCTTGCAATCATGTTGATCGACATCGAGAACCAGAAAGAAGAGGAGGAAAGAGAAGAAAACTACTACATTTCAGGGTCTGCTTTCTCTAAGTGGATATTGCCATGTGTTTATTAGAGTGGGAAAGGAAGCTCTAGACATTGAAACATTTATTTTTGAACTGGTTTCAGGCTCATAATTAATGGCTAATGTTCTGTCATTTATATAGAATTAGAATAAGCAGTGGTTTAATGAGATTTCACCAGGCCACTCGCAAGCACTCAATCAAATCTTATTTTCAGTATGTGAAAAATCTCTCCTTGACTCTTAATGCACGTAGGGTCAACAGTAACATCTTCATACATAAAAGATTCCAGCCTGCTTTAAAAGGAGAGGTAATTATAAGACGAGGGTCACAGAGAAGGTCTAGGATGTGTGTAACTTCTATTCTAATTAATTTATCATATGTGAGATTTTGCTTTGGCTTCCAAGTGTTGATTTTTTTTATAGCTATTACATTCCATGTGATAATGAGTTTTATCCCTTGGAAAGGTCATTCCTGATATGATTTCACCGTTCACTGTGGGAACCCGTGAGGGTAGATGTTCCTGTATGTGCTCACATCTTGAAAAGTCGTTCTACAGTCCTGTATCTTCTTTACCCTTTGATGCTATATAACAAAACAAAACAAGGCACCAAAGGACGACAGGATTTGGACAAAAGGTGAGAGCTTCAATTAATCATCAGGAAGGTTACCATTGCAGTGGTAGCCCAACAGTGTCATGCTCACCAATGGGAAAAATTCTATCTGAGAATGTGGGATTCTTTTCTTCCTCCTGTTTTTTAAATGGAAAGATCTGGATGCTATGGTTGGCATGTCTAATATTTTCTGCATGATTGGCTTGGCTCTGGACAATGTGGTCCTCAGCCACGGTCCTCATCTTAGCCCCTGTGTTATCAGAAGACCTTTGTGTCCTAGGTTACCTTGATTCGTTCTGATACTTCTTGCTCCTTGAAAGACTTTGTTCTTCTGGGAAAACAGCAGTTACTCGGAATCACACCATTTTCCAGGACCTTCCCACCTCTACTACAGAAGAAGGAGGAGGAGAAGAACCAAAGACATATAATTGTCAAATGGAAGCCTCTTAGATAAACCACAAAGTTGGTAGAAATCTATCTCAAAGAAACAACATCGAAGCAACTCTGGATGAATATGTGATTTCAGTGGCTATTTCTGAAGTGTTGAAGCTTTGCACATCCCAAGCCTTGACTACAAAGAAGCCACTGGAGTGTACATGGCAGCCATCACCTGGCATTCTGGCCATACGCAGCCTCCCATTCTGATTCTGTGAAATGTGGGCTGCGTCCTGAGCATCTATCTTTCTGACACATTCTCAGTTCCCCAGACCAGAGGTTGAAAAGCAGAGCCCTGAATGATGATGGAGAGCAAACAGAAACCGGGTCACAAGACAGGATACCACTTCCATTCCCAGGAAGAATTGCTGAGTATCTTCTCTCAGCCCTGCCCATGGTAGCGCCAAGATGCTTTCTTCTAGAAGGATATGTGAGGAAGCTTGTTGCTGGTGCTGTTCCTTCCACGTCTTATCACCAGAAAGGTCTGGATTTCAGAGAAGTCAAACTATCACACTGAATGAGCTCATTTCCATAGACACCCCTGTGGGTGTGGGACGCAATTTAAACAGGCCTTTCTCTGTGTCAGTAATGATTCACCAATTCATTCAACAAATGTGTCAAGTACAAGAATATGATGCTCAAAGAAACAGACACAGCCCTGCCTTTGTAGAGAGCTGAGGTATAGAGAGACCAGACTGCTGCAAACATAAACACTTGTATAACTAAATGTAAGGAGATTTTTGAAAGATGAGGGCAGGTTGTTTCATCTCTTAACTTTCCCCCTTTACCATAAAAAAACAACCAACAAACAAAATGTATACTCTTTTTGGCTTTTTATCCATTCAAAAAATGTTCAATGCTCAGCCTTTAAATGGAATATATACATATCACACCCTCCCCCCACCAGGCTCATGGCCATCACAGAAGAAGGAACAGAAAGATCATAAGTGCCAGAGGTCAAAGAAGACTGTGGCAAAAGTGTCCTCTGTTCGTGACATGACTTCTACACTCAGGAGCTCACAGCAGCTGTAGCAGGCAGCTTCCAGCCCACACAAAACCAACCCACTCCAAGTTCTAACACGGGGGTAGGGGCCCACAGCCAAGGAGCTACGGACACTCCTGAAGGATGCGGAGTCTGTTTCCTTTAATGGTGTTGCCTCTGGCAGGCCAATCATGGTCCAGGATGGTCTCACACCAGTCAGCACAGCCGCCAGCACCAAGTGGACTCAATGAGTGATAAGACATTCTAACAGAAGAGAACCTTTGGTTAGGATGAGTGTAGCAGAAGTTAAGGAGAGCAGTGGGATCTGAATATTACCCAAATAATTTCTATGCATATAAGATATTCTTAAAGAATTAATAAAGTATGTTTAGCTTCTAAGACTTAAAATTTACATATATAGAAAACAAGAAATGCCTATTTATTAGGTCTGATATCTTATGCAAAGAACACAGCTAGCTACACTTGAGGACAAAAAGATGGCTGGAGAGAAAAAAAAAACTGCTGGTGAATATAACCAGTCTGCAGGACATAACACCATGGATACTTTGTGGACGTTAGCATGGTGCCATTAGGAGCTGCAATTCAAATAAATGACTTGGAAAATAAATTAATGAAATTGTCAACAAACTGTGTTCCCTTGGTATCCAAATCAGAAAATGATGCAACTGGGCAGCCTTGATCCTGAGCTTTATAAGCAGAGGGTCTCAGCTCTGCCACCATCAAGCTCACAGCAATCCCTTTCCCTTCTTGGGGGGCAGGGAGGGGTGGAATGGGTGACCATAACATTTTCCTCTCTCCAAAGCCTGGCAAAGGGTGATGCCAGTAAATAAATGCCTATTAGCTTTAGCATCGTCCTCATTGCTACTGTCCTAATGGTTACTATGGAATAGTGTCTGATAGGCTTTCGAAGGTGGTGAGGATTTTTGACACATGGGGAACCATGAGAATGATTCTTGCAGAGGAAACAAGTCTCTGAGAATCCGATTATTGCTCACACAGTCAATAAATATGCCACTGGTTATTTGTGCTTGCCAGGGAATTAGGTGGGAATTAATTAATATTTATAATGTATTTTGATATCCATGTTGTATCTAGTAAGCAATTAGTTCTGTAACATAAAGCCAAATCTTTTTACAAACCAAACAATGTAAGACAAACCCAATACAGCTCTATAAGAGAGCATGGAATTTCATTAACTCATCTTGCAGCAAAGATCCAGTTGGGTCCTCCCCAGGTTTCTCAATAATTCTTATTGGGCTTTTCTCTGGATTTTGACTGCTTTTTCCCACCCTACCTGTGAAACCCCAGATCAAATCATTTTCTCTTGAGCAAATGTGGTAACTAAAAGTCAATCGTTCTCTGGCTCTTCCAGCCTGAGCAGTTTCAAGAGAATAGTGTATAGAGATGGTCTAATATAGGAACTTCCAGCCTCTACCGTCCCAGTCTAGTGGGGTAAAGGTTCTTTTTATGTTCCCTTAATCTACAGCCAAGCTAGGAAGAGGAAGTGTGGTGGTGGGGTTTATAAAGAAAGTTAAACTGGGCCTATGGAGAGGGTTCAAATTGACTCTCACCAGAAATACCCCCCCCACACACACACACAATGTCTAATGTTTCCCATGGACCATTCTGACTTCTGGATATTGTTGTGCTATTCATCATAAATCCTTTGGCTTCTCCTTGCCCATCATTTCAGCATCAGGAGCCCCATCCAGTCTCCAGAGCAGAAGGTTCTGCTCCCTTGTAGATTTAGCTAGAAGCAAATACAACCAGAGCTCACATGGAGAGGGAGGTGTGAGGTGGCTTTCTCTTTACCTCTACACTTTCTCCTCATGTGAAACCACAGAAGTGGTTTGTGATAGGAATGTGCCTAGTTCTATTGGAAGTCTTTGTAATAAAACACAGTGAGCCTAAATCCCAGGCTACACCTGCTTGGACAATGCATTATCCTCACCCTCTCCCAACATGTCTCTGTCTGCGCAGAACCAAGATGCGCCTAGAGTTCACGGCATTCAGTGATGAGAGTAGGACCCATGAGGTTGTTGGTTACTCAATTTCCATCTCACCTTACAAGGTAGAGTGCCTGCTTTCCATCAGGGTGCAGATCTACCACACACACGATCTGATCATCCCATGTCATTGAATCTCCCCAGAATTTTTCCTGGCCATCACTATTCTCTTCAAATAGCCCCACCAATATGAAGCCTGCCCACACAAACACGGCTTCAATACTGAGGATCTTTCAGAAACAGTGTTCGGAGAACATCCACCCCTCCTAACCACAGTAGCCACTCTCAGTGCCAAAGACAACACAGATGAGAGCTTGTCCAGAGGGAAGTCAGCATAGCTCTGCCTACATCTCTCCCCGGTTCTACAGCACACTTCTACAGAGGGCAGAACCTAGTCCTTTGCCACTGGCAAAGTCCAAGACTCAGCTCATTGTCATTGCTGACATTTGCCATAAAGCCTCCGTCCATCATCTACTGACAGACCTTGACCAGCATCATGGCACGATTCTACGCACTCTTTGGGTTGTCCAGCGCCTTGCTCTGCTCTTAAGAGTCTTGAAGACTGCAGTTATTGATGCTGGAGATTCCTCAATGGTTAAGTGTTCAACATACAAGCCTAAGGAACTGAGTTTGGATCTCTAGCGGCCACATAAAGTCAGGCACGGTGTGTGCATGTGCCTGGTAATCAGGAGACAGGTGGATTTCCAGGGGTTTGTTGGCCGGTGAGTCTAGCTGAATAGGCAAGTTATGAGTTTAATGAGAGACTTTGTTTCAAAAACTAAAGCGGAACCCAGTAAAGGAAGACACATAAGACCACAAAGAGAGACAGACAGACAAAACCTCTCAGAATGGGGTCACTCTGGCAGGAAAATTACAAATCTGAAGTCTTTTCAGCACTGCCCCCCCCCAAAGCTCAATATCTATGTTTTACTAAATTAGGATTACATAATTCTTTTTCAAAGAAAGAGTTTTGGCAGAACAAGGCTGAGGCCATGATGCCTCAGTGAGCTATGAACCAAATGTGTTCACAGAGAGAAATAACCTCCACATGACCACTGGGCAGAGGGTGAACAGAATGTGCTTGGGGCTTGGTGAGTGCTTGGAAAGCCAGCCATGTGGCATTTTCTGTAATTAGTTCCATTGTGTGCCCTGTCTACCTTCTCTAAGTCTCCTGGGAAATGACTATCTCAGTTTCTTCAGCCCTTGAATTTCACTTTCCCCGAGGTCGGTGTCTGGAATGCCACATGTCCATCACTGCCTATATCGTCGCCAGCAAACCCACCAAGCTACTTTCAAATCAGCCAAGCCAAGGGAGTCACCTGCTATGTTCTACAGTTTATAGGCGCTTTCCACTGTGCAGAGCAACTGGAAATGACCGGAACATTCTGCCTTACCACCCAGCGCAAGCTCTGTAGTCTGGAAGCAACTGGGGATTTATTCCCACGACGGCTAAGGAAAATTAACTTTTGAGAGGATCTTTTATATATATATNATATACACACAAACAGAACACACATACCTGCTTCAGAAAGAATAGGCTCTGCTCCTGCTCATAGGTAAACACAAACAATTTCAAATTACAGAGAATGCTTAAAATTTTATCAGCTCTTTGAGTAGGGGATTGGATGTGAGATCGCAGGTAAAAAATCAGAACCACATGACCGTTTTCCAGCCCCGTCACCATTCATTACGAAAATCGGGATTTTTGATGCGTACAGTTTAAGTGTCTGGCGACACAGGAGGCCCTGCTCTCCTAAAATAGTCTGGCTGCATGTAAAAGCGGTCGTCTGATTTCAGGTTTTGCATTCGACTCTTTGTGGCTATTTATAGCAAAGCAATTCAGAAGCCGAATCACTCTTCCCTTAGCAGACAATGCATCTCGAAAATATTTGTTAAAATTGGGTAGATTTGAGAGAAATAGGCCAACGCGACTGAGTCCTCACCGGTGAGCACATTCAATATTGAATCAAGAACACTTTCTGGCTAATGAGAAATTTCTCTTACATTTTGTTTTTGTGAACAGCGAAAGGGGTAAAAAAACATTGTGGAGGTACCACCCAAAACTAAAAATATCATGGCTATATAACCCAGTTATTGCATGCCCTCAGATATACAAAAGGAATTTAAGCACAGCGGACACATTCCCTTACAGCCAGATTTGCTCCAGCACTGTTGGTAATGACCAAGGAACATCACCTGCCTGAGTGTCTGTCAACAGACAACTGGATGGAAAACCATGATGCGCTTGCGCAACGCAGTTGGGTGGAGACTATTCAACCACAAAAGAAGGAAATCGCGCCATTTGCTGAGAAATGGCTTGCTCATATATGGGCCCAAGATTTTGTATACATATATAAAAATATGAGGGGAGACAATTATCAGGTACTAGTGTGAGGGGTAAAGAGGAATGAATACAGATAAAGCATGTGACACAGGTGGATGGAAATATCTGTATAGAATCCATCACCATGCATGAAGAATACACGTCCATTTAAAAGGAAGGTCTCATTTAAAAATTCCTGCTGGAATTTTCTTGGTGAGCTTACACTGTGACAGCAGTTTGTCCAAACAGCAGGATGTCCCCTCACTGCTCTGGCAAGCTAAGGCAAAACAAGCCCTGTGATTTCTGATGACTTTCTTATTTACTACAATTATGAATGGAAAGCTTTTGGGGGAAAATGAAGCCTTTTAATTCTGCTATTATTAGTATGGTTTTGCAAAGTTACCAGCATTTAAATATTCCAAAAAAATGGGAGTGTTTCTTTCAGGACTGGTCGGGGAACACAAAACAACCTACATAAAGCACAGCCTCCTGGAAGCTTCCTTCCATGCTGGAGATCTCAGACAGAAAGACGGCCGGAGAGCCCAGCTCCGCCAGCTGTGTGGTTGTCCGTGTCCAGACACATGGCATGTGAGTGAGAAAGCTTCCAGATAATGATGTCTACCTGGGAAGTCCTGAAGGAGACCCACTGTCCTGAGCCCATGCAACCAACCCCTAGACAGTGAGAGACAGTAACAGGAGCTGGGGAAATGGCTGTTGGCGGAATGCTTTACCTAGCGTGCTCAAGCCCTGGGCTTGATCCCCAAGACTGCATAGACTGGGTTTAGTGGTACATTTCCATCTTCCTGGCACTGGGAAGACAGAAGAGGAGAATGGGAATTCTGGAGCATTTATGGCTGTAAATACGCTGTATGGAATCCCTGCCTGCAGATGCCCATGCATACGTGACCTCTTGATGGTGGTCAATGCTGCTTCTTTCCTGATGGGCAAGGCTAATGCCTTCGGAAGGCCAGATGAGTGAATGCATGCATAGCAGAGAAGCAGCGTCTGCATATAGTAGGCATCCACTCATGCAAGTTCTGACGCTGCAGATGGCGCAGATTCAGAGGGAGGTATTAATCCCTTATTGCACCTTTACACCACTCAGCTATGACATAGGTGATCTTAGGGACTTGTTTCTTGCAGTCAATGGGGCCCTCAATAGTCCTTCTTCCTGAAATAGCCTACTCCCATCAGTCTCCATGTCCCTTCTAAGCCCTGCATTTCACAAGAGATTTGTATAAGAACATCTTGTTTCGTTTGTTTGTTTGTTTGAGACAGTGTCTCACTCTGGTAGCCCAAGCTGGCTTTGACCTTTGAACGAAGAGGGGATTGGTATCATTGTATACTGGTTAGTGCTCTGGATTCTAAATGTGAGGCAATTCTCCTGTCTCAGTCTCCTAAATGCTAGGACTATAGGTGTGTGTCACCACACCCAGTGTAAACACTTCTTCGTGAGGAAGCCCTCGCTGCCTGTCAACTTCCACACAGGCTTCGAATTCACAGTCATAGTTCCCGGCTTTCCTCTACTCAGGCTCTTGTCTACATCTGCACGTTAGACAGCCCCAGTGCTTCACACAGTGAGGGGTTTCCTTGCAGCCAGGGCAGTCGGCTCACAGAGAGTGGCTATTGTAAGGCCAGCATCATGCTCATGCTTGGCTATCCATAAGCCAGTCCAGAAAAAGCAATGAGAAAAGGCAGGCAGAAAGATCACCTAGAACCAGCCTTTCTGGGACAAATGGGGTTTCCCCAGGCCAAACTCAGTGCCTATACTGGATGATTCAAGCCTGGAAACCCCAATTGCCTCCCTCAATCTGCCTCCTCATTAGTATACATTTTCAAAACTGCCTTATGCCAATATCATAAAGATAACTTCCTCTTGGAAAGGACACCGCCTCATTTGCTTTAAACAGTCACTAATGTTTCAAATTTTCCCTCAGAATTTCATGTCAATGATCCCATGGGGAATTTGAAAGTAAAACCAGAAAAAAAATAATGATGTGGGGAAAATGTCAGATGAGAGCCGTAAATGTATTACAGACCTTCAGCTAATATTGCTGCTGTCAAAGTTCAGGGATTAAATAGTCATCAGTGTGCCACCTTCCTCGGGTGCCCATCCCCTTCCTGACAGTGGTGCCAATGATGATCGCTTCAGATGTAACTGATGGCTTCATTAGTTCGGGGACTATGATCTCAAAGTCACATGATCACCCTACAATGGGAGAGGCAGAGCCTACTGTTTGGCAGCAAAGAACCCCACCAGATGCATGGAAAGTGTCTTCATTTGTACAAGGACAACCTATCTGCTTGCAGTTTAACATGGGTGCCCTGGTCCAGTAACAATACAAATCCAGTATGGTCAGGGTCACATCCAGGAAGTTCAGAGTATACACATGGATCCCTGTTATCAGAGAAAGCTTTTTCAAATCTAAGTCTGTAGAGTGGATAGACAGAGAGTCTGACATGGTGTCATGAGTTTCTCAGGGAGGGGTCCTGCCTGTCTCCTTTGCCTCTGTGTTATCAGGGCTTATCAAAGATCTGCCAAATAGTAGAGGAACAATAAATGCTTGTTGGGCCCGGGAGACAGCCCAGTAGGTAAAATACATGCCTTGCAAGCGTGAAGACCCGAGTTCAACCACTGGAATCTATGTTAAAACAAACAAACAAACGTGTCATTGTGTACTTGTGATGGCAATGCTGGGTGGCAGAGACAGGAGAGTCTCTGGCGCTCACTGGCTGTCCAGCACAGCCTCATGGGAACCTCTTAGGCCAATGAAAAGCCCTGTCTCAGAAAACAAAGTCTTTGAGGAATGACACCCAAGGCTGACTGACCTCTGGCCTCCACACACCCACACACATATAAACACATACCTGCACATACATGTGCACCTACATGAACATTTACTCACACGAATAAAATAGACAGCTGTTGGATAAATAGAATGCAAAAGTAAACATTAAACTCTACAGTCTGGGACCTGAGCACAGCCAAGGCATGCCTGCTGCTGATCTTACCTTGACATTACTTGGCTATTCTGAGACTTGAGGAAATTGCTTTAGCTCTCTTTTCCTCCGATTCACTATCTATAAAATGGGCATATAGCACACACTCATCTCCCAGGGCTATGTGGAATAAATATAACAATACCCACATGGTGCTTAGGAAAATGCTTGATGCATGCGAGGGGACACATGAGCTCACCTCACAGTGCCATGGTGACAAATGAGCACCTAAACTGAGAACCCAACACATGCTGGGCCCTGTGCTCAGAGCTTAACATGCACCACTGACTCCATCAAGCCCTTAATNCACTCCACCTTCTCAGCACTGCAGATACTTTCATCCATCCCTGCTTTGAAGATGAGGGAACTGAGTGGCAAGGACCAAGCAGAGATGCTCTCTCACAGAGAGAAGGAGCCGCTCCCAGTCTCCTGATGGCCTTGTATCTTCTCTAGGTCAGCTTCTGCAGCTCCAGAAACATTTACCAGAAACATTTGCCCTCACCAGCAACTTTGTTCCCACAGGACCCGTCACTCACTCCAGCCCGGCCACCCCAGCCGCTTTTTCAATTCCA
>LOEQ01010144.1:160792-173611 GCA_001685075.1 Bramus lutescens | reverse complement strand
CCTCTGTGGATGGGGGCGGTGGGCAGGGCTTGCCTCTTAAAAGGACAGATCAGATCATTACACATAGTGCTATGAAAACTCTCAGGAACCTATTAGCATTACCATAGTTGAGACTCCTAGAAATGGGGTATACAAAGTCTGAACTGTAACCAGCAAGACTTCTAGGGAAGGGATTGGAACATCAACCCAGCCAGATATATCCCACATTCCTGTGCTCTACGGCAATGCAATCAAAAGGAGAAGAATCATTCTGTTTCATTAGAACTTTGAAGGTTATTTAGGATCTAGTAGAAAAAGATTTTTCTATTTACCTGTCTATGGGGTTGATTGAAACAGGCCAGAAACAGCCAGCCAGCAACAAAATCCAGCAAACTTTAGTCACTCACATTCTATCTAATTACTAAATAGGCATGCTTCATCTCTGAATTAAATATTAAAACTATGAAATCATGATATTGTTAATTGTTCCAAAATTAACATTACCATATGAAATTAAACAAAATATAAATCGCATTTCTTAGTAAATCTAACTGTTTCATATAAGGACAATTATTTGTATATATACTTTAGGATGTAATTTTGATTATCTAAATTGTGCTGTTTTTATATTTATATCATTTTGCTTTTCCTTTAACATGCACTTTCATAGTAATACTTTTCAAAGGACATTTTTTCTTATTTTTCAGAAATATATTTTGTTGGAAATAACAAAAATAAGTAATACACACATTCATACACACACATACTTATTTTTCTTTTATAATATAAAATATGACAATACAGAGACCAGTGTTAGTGTGTAAGCTCAGATGAGTTCTTATGATTCAGGATTTTCCCAAAATTTTGGTGGGCCATTGACAGGATGTGGCTTTCTCTCCTAGAAGGAACGGAGATAGTGGTGAAAGATTAAATGAACACCTGAAACTTTTGCAAGATTCCATTCTGGGAGCTCTAACCACATATTTCCTTTTTGATTTAGCTATCCAGAATTCGTCTGCCAGCTATTCCTAGGCTAATTACACTAAGGGGGTTCTGTGTAAAGGGAGACTCTAGAGGTTCTCTGTCAGAGACCAGCTTGAACAAAAATACCAGTTAGTAGGGTAGGGGAATGAGGATTAGAAAAATAAGTAAGAGAACAAAAACAAAATTGAAAATAATGAAACAGAAGCATAGGATGGTACTGGGAGGGAGTTCCAGGGAATACTGAAAATCCATCCTGTTCAATTTTCCATACACTTTTATACCCCAATACAACAGGGGGAAGAAGACAAAAGTCTGCTTTAACATGATACAAAGGACAACTAGAACAATTATTTGCTTCAATACTTTGAGCCACCAAGTCATTAATTCTTGAGAAAAGTATTCTTCTGTTTAGGCAGTGAACCCACCCTTAACCAAGTATCCTAAAGACTGCCACTCCCTAGATCAAAACAAACATTTTAATTCAAAAGAAGGAGCAGAAGTATGCTTGAATTCTCTGACCGTTTTGGTCAGGGTGCAGTGTATCTACCTGATTGGGCCATCTTAATGTCCAAAACACAAAGTAANGGCTTCCACAGTTCTCAACCTTCCTAATGCTGGGATCCTTTAATACAGTTCTTCATGTTGTGGTGACACCAACCATAAAATTATTTCATTGCTGCTTCATAACTGTAATGTTGCTACCGTCATGAATCATAATATAAATGTCTGTGTTTTTTTGGTGATCTCAGGCGACTCATGTGAAAGAATCATTCCATCCCAAAGGGGTTACAACACTCAGGTTGAGAAACACTAATGAACTGGTGAAATTTTACAGATAAAGCTGTGTTTAAGCCTATGAAAAAATATACCATAATGAAAAAAATACCATGATTTCATTTTCTTAGTACTATTTTAAGTTAGCAAACAGGTGATTTTTTTTCATACATGTGTGCCATTTTTCATCCATATACTCACACAGTGTTCCTCTCTCCCTGGTCCACACTGGACAGTTCTGTCTTTTTTAGGTTTTTAATTTATTATATGTAAAAAATTATAGAAATCTCCAAAATAAAGGAGTTAAATATGACTCACTTTTATTTTTTTATTGATTTTATTGAGCTTTATATTTTTCTCTACTCCCCTCCCCATTTCTCCCCTCCCCTTCAACCCTCTCCCATGTTCCCCATCTTCCAAATTTACTCAGGAGATCTTGTCTTTTTCTACTTTCCAAGAAGATTTGATCCATGTACGTCTCTCTTAGGGTCCTCATTGTTGACTAGGTTCTCTGGGATTGTGATTTGTAGGCTGGTTTTCTTTGCTTTATGTTTAAAAACCACTTATGAGTGAGTGCATGTGATAATTGTCTTTCTGGGTCTGAGTTACCTCATTTAAAATGATGTTTTCTAGCTCCATACATTTGCCTGCAAATTTCAAGATGTCANCATTCTGTAGGCTGTCATTTTGTCTTGTTGATCATGTCCTTTGCTTTACAGAAGTGTTTTAGTTTCAGGAGGTCCCATTTATTGTTTCTCTCAGTGTCTGTGCTACTGGGGTTATATTTAGGAAGTGGTCTCCTGTGCAATGTGTTCAATTATACTTCCCACTTTCTCTTCTATGAGGCTCAGTGTGGCTGGCTTTATGTTGAGGTCTTTGATCCATTTGGACTTAAGTTTCATATATAGTGATAGATATGGATCTATTTTCATTCTTCTACTTGTTGATATCTAGTTATGCCAGCACCAGTTGTTTAAATATATTTCCATTTGATATATTTTGCTTCTTTTTCAAAAGTCAGGTATTCAAAAGTGTGGGGCTTAATATCCAGTTCTTCTTTTCTTCTTTTGCTTCCATTGGTCCTCCTGTCTGTTTTTTATGGCAATACCAGGCTGTTTTCAATACTGTAGCTCTGTAGTAGAGTTTGAAGGTAAGGATTGTGATGCCTCCAGAAATTCTTTTATTGTACAAGATTGATTTAGTTCTCCTGGGTTTTTTGCTTTTCCATTTGAGTTGGGTACCATTCTTTGTGAAACATTTTGCTGGGATTTTGATGGGCATTACCTTGAATCTGTATATTGCTTTTGGTAAGATTGCCATTTTTACTATATTAATTCTACCTACCCAGTAGCATGGGAGATCTTCAACTTTCTGGTGTCTTCATCAATATGAGTCACTTTTCAAGCTGCTTTTCTGTTGCCTGATGACTTTTCAGTATGCTAACACCTTTTCTAGATTTATTGGATACCTTTCTAGAGGAAATCTGCATATACACGTATATGCAAAGACATACAATCTCATTAATTTTTCTGTCAGTGAATATTGACTTCATTTTTGCTCTGCAATGTGACTTTTTGCTAAATGCTATATATCACATATTATTCCATAGTACTCAGTATCATTTCATTTTTATAGCAAATGTATTTTAGTATAATATATTTGTTTACCTTGATATAATGTTCATTATTTGATTAAAGTAAGTGTGCATGTAGGAAGTATTTTACTACATTCACCACAGTAATGAATTAGTGCCTATATTCTTCAAGGCTTGCGAGGACTACATGCTATCAGTGTCACCCATTCATATTTAACACAAGTTTCATGAATTAACATTGAGCCAAGAGGTCTTTTATGTCTTTTAAATTTATTTGGATGTTTTGTGCAGCATTATGTCTTATTTTAAGATTTTTTCCTTTTTCTTTCCTGCATGATTAAGCCTGCTTTCATTTCTTCTTCTCTTTCTTTCTTTAATTTAATAATTGACTAAAGCTTTTGTTGTCCATGTTAACATCTTCTACGTTATAAACGTGTGCATATGAGGGGTTATTTTGCTCTTTCTTTAGTACAACTGGTTAGTGTCACTAGTCAGGCATGTTTATGTGTTTACCTCAGTTAAGAAATAACAAAAGGTGACTCAGCAGTTAAGATTAATGGCTGCTCTCCCAAAGGTTCTGGGTTCAATTTCTAGCATCCGCATGGTGGCTCACAACTATCTGTAATTCCATTTCCTGAAGATTTGACACCTTCTTCTGGCCTCTCTGGGAACCACACATGTACCATACCTGGGCAGACATACATACATGAACGTAAAATATTCATATACATAAAATTATAAAGTAAAATAATGACAGTGAGGTAGGTTCATAGAAATTGGTGCAGGGCACATAGTAACATTAGAAAGCACTTAAGCTTCTACGTTTTAAATTGAAGAAAGGGGTCTTTTTAATGGTAATTGCACTGTTATCACATCTTTATGAGTACTTCATGTTATGATTATGATGTCAAACACTTCAATTAGAATACAAACTTTCATTGATGTTTGATCATATATACAAAAGAACAGAAGTGTTCAAAAATAGAAATATTACCGTTACTAAATTCTTAGTGAGTATATCTTAACTTCATTGATTTGCATAACTAACAAAAAGTGGCTAAAATCTTTATGGATAATAAAAATGAGACTAGATATCTGGAACTGTGATAATCACTATGTCTTTTACTGACTGTGAGGCAAATGTTTTCTTAAGAATGTTTCTTCCTTCAAGAATATGCATCCTGGGACTGATCTAATGGGAGCTCACGAAGGCCAGCTGGACCGGGACTGATGGAGCATGTGATTAAACTGGACTCTCTGAATGTGGCTGACAATGAGGGCTGACTGAGAAGCCAAGGACAATGGCACGGAGTTTGATTCTACTGCATGGACTGGCCTTGTGGGAGCTTAGTCTGGTTGGATGCTCACCTTCCTAAACCTGAATGGAGGGGAGAGGACCTTGGACTTCCTACAGGGCAAAGAATCCTGACTGCTCTCAGGACTGGAGAGGGAGGGGAAGAGAGTATGGGGGAGGGGGAGCGAAATGGGAGGATGGGAGGAGGTGGTAATTTTTAATAAATAAATAAAGAAAAAAGAATATGCATCTTTATACAACTTTATGTGGCTTATATTGTGATTCTTTTCATTTAATATCTATTAGTTAAAAGTGATCAGGTCAGAAACTGTCTTTTTTATTTTTACCAAATTCTAACTAAAAATGTTTCTTCTTTTCTTACAGATATATAGTAATGTCAAACTTTGTTAAGTAAAATGAGTCATTTCTATGCAAAACATAGAATTTGATTGAAGAGTAGGGGAGAATTCAGTAGACAATGGATGTAATGAATGGTAACTTCAGACGCCGCTCTGCTTGGCACAGTGTCCTACCAGGTGACAATCAGGTGAACTACCAGCATCCACAGAGAATCTGTTGTGCTTTCAGCATCTAATGCGAATCATGTGAGATTTCTGCCTTACTTGAGAACCTGGGGAGGTTCCCCTTCATATAGCCAGACAAAACTTGACTATTTTCAGGAAGACTGATTAGCATTAAAGGGAATTACCATCAAATAATGAGAAGTTTCAGGTAAATTTTGGTGCTAAATGTGAACTTTAGAAATATCGTTTTAAACTCTGATTAAATCAAATGAGTGACAGGAAAATTGGAGTAATTTTCCTTTGAAGGACATTCTAGTTAAATATAAGTAGTAACTGCTGCTGGGGCTTCTTGCAATATAAATTGTAGTTATTTTCAAATTTTAGTTTAGACTACAATATCAGGAAACAATTTAATACTTATATAAACTCTGACCTATGTTAACAGATAAGTGTATATACACATATACATATAAAATATATTTAAATTCCATTGTTGTCTAAGGAGTAGTGTGTGGCTATCATACTTTGGATTTCTTTGTGATAGAAGCGTTATTATCTGGGGGGTCCTCCTCTGTTTCATTTTCCTTTCTGCCAGTTAAAGAAAATTCTCAAGCTTGACAGGTATCAGTGGGGAAACGCTCCAACAAAGCAAATAGAAGTAATCAGAATAAGTGCATAATGAAGGCTTTTTCTAGGATGAAGAAACACACACACAGCCAAAGGCCCTTCATGAAGCACACAGGATCAGCAAGGGGTTGGGCGTTCCTAGGCCAGGCCTTTCCTTGAGGGTTGGAGGTTTTTAAATTATTTCATCTAATTTAGCATTGTTCCTTTTGAAGAAAGGATAGCTGAGTTGTCCACAACCGCTGTTGTTAAACACGTCTGACTGGACTTTGACTTCATAGAGCCAGTACCTCAGCAATGAGCAGACCTGCTAGGAGAAAAAGTCTACAGTGTCGTCCACTAAAGCTGTCAGGTTTTTGTCTCAGGTCAGGAGGATGAGGAAGATGAATCAAGCCACTGTCAAAGTTCACCACAATTACTACCTACCGACCGACTGCACGTTTGTCTGCCTGCCTGCTATCAGTGAATCTCTACAACTCCTGCTGAACTCACGCTCATTCAGGTCATCTTTGGTGATATAAAGTCAGTAAGACATAGGCTCCAAGACACTGGATGTGGAATGCCCTTTTGGCTGTGTTTAATTGCTGGAGTGTTTGACTTCATAACATAGTCCATCTTCTTGGCTCTTGGTTCCCATGTAAAAGTGGAGGCATAAGAGCAAAATTTTTCTTTGTTTTATGAATTCTTAATGTTTTACCTGGTTAATGATCAGAACTCAGTTATAAAGTAGGATATAACTCTATAGAGCTAATCAATAAAACATACACAGCCAAGATAATCGTTTGGGGAATTGAATAATTCATTCTTTCATTTGTTTGTTCATTTTAAATGCCAACTGCATTTAGTGCTGAGCAGTTTTCATTATCCAGCCTTTAATGTTTCCTTCATCTAAAGTTATTTTTTCATATACTCAATTGACTGATTCTAGTGTCTCTGCTCATCCTTGAAAAATATCACCTGAATCATACCCCTCTTTATTTTTATTATTAATATCTAGTATTTCATATTTATTTGCTTGTCATTTTATTATCTTTTTCTCCATGAAAACATAAACCTTGCAAGGGTATCACTTGTTTATGTCTGGTTAAACCATGCCTTGAATTATGTGTGACAAATTCCATGTGCTAATAAATATGCTTGAATAAATGAATACATAAAGCATTCATATAACATATGCTGCTTCCATTTGTACTGCAATAAAATATTCCTTTAAGATAATCTTTACTGTTAATATGTTACTGTGTTTATACATAGACTATATTTTTCTTGTTTTAGTTCAGATCATTTTGACTTTTAAAATAATGCTAAAACTGACATCTTTATACACGAATGTCATTGCACAATACTGATTTCTTCTTTAAGATAAAATTCTAGAGTGAAATAGTCTGATAAAATGACTCACATTTTATAGCTTCTTAAATATTCTGATATTTGTTGTGGATTCACTAACAGCAGCTAGTACAGTACACTGATGATAATGACAGAGGAGAAATTGGTTTCATTAAATGTCGGCTTTTAGATAAAGAAATCAGTGAACTATATAGAAAAAGACAGAGAAATGGTCTAGGACGGTATAGAGCAAACAATTGCAAACAAAGGTTACAATCACAAGCAAGATCAGCTATCACCATGCATTATAGTTGCAGTAATAATAATTGTGGGTGGGAGTTGCCAGCCAGCAAATAGAGAATAAAGTTTTCATATGGTTTTGTGTGGCCCTTGGTTTTGTGTCTAAGTAAACATCAGGGTAAAATGCCCATTTGACAAATATGCTATACTGTTTATACCTGAAAAAGTTTTGATTAATATTAACATAAAGAATGCTTTAGTGTTTGGAATATTTAATCAGCAATAATATGTGTAAAATAAGCTACTGTTTAAAGGTATTGTATTTTCTAAAAAATGTAAAAATATTATTGTTTTTCTTTTAAAAATAAAAGAATGTATAATTTTCTCACTTCATGTTCTTAATAGATACAAATCAATTTAAAAAAATTGATGGTTCTCTAAGCATTAGATTAGTCTCAAATTCAATTAAGATAGCTGGTAAATTAACATTTCCTTATTGTCTATTTACTCCACACACCATAGATGCTTGTATTGGAAATGGGATCAGTCCAGTGGTAGGGCACATACTTCTCATGTGTGAGGCATTAGATTGGGTTCTAAACACTGCAACAACATCCTGTATTAGTTGTAACTTGAGATAACATAAGTCAATGTTCTCTTCCTTCGAAAATTTTAATGTCTAGGCTAAAAAGAGATAGAATGACAGAAATCGACAAAATAAGGGTTGAATAAAAATTCAAAGGTAGAAGAAACAGTACATTAAAAAGTGTTAACACACCAAAAACATACATAAAAATGTAACTTAAATTTAAAAGTGAGACAGGTAACCAAGTATGAAGTTTCATGGAACATTGATTTGGTACATTGAGTTGATGGAGATGATGATATGTAAGTAGAAAGAAAGACATAAAGGTAATAAGCAGCAAAACAAGAGCAACAAAGCATAAATAAATAAAAGTTTTTCAGAAGAAGATTCATGGTAAATATAGTGACTCAAAAGAAATGTGTTGAAAGACACAATGAAAATAACCGAAGTAATTTAATAGAAGGATTAAATACTTGGTCAATTCCAAAATGGGTTAGCTTGATCTTTGTGCCTTGACATTTTGATAATGATCCTTACACTCTCAGAGAGAATTGTGAACTAATTGACACTGAGTGTTTGTGTTTTTTTTTCTTTTTCATTTCAAGGAAGGACGTGTGTAAAACGTTTAGTTAGCCATTTATACCATATCTATAACAGAAGCCCATCTAAGAGGCAGCTGCACAAATGCTAGTTCAGACCCGGGTGAGTTATTGGGCTAAGACCATTTAATAAACACAGAGGTTGTCACTCATAATCCTGTTCTTATAGATATCACAGTATGTGGTGGTTCTGCATTAATTCCTCTTGCTACGAAGTAGCTTTTTCCCACAACTCTCAAGGGGATCTTATAAAATCAATTGAATAACAACAGATAAGTACTTTGGGCTTCTCAGAGAGAAAACGAAATCTTGTAATTGCCTTCTTCAGCCACCTTCCTATCATTTTATAGAGTGACTTAGAGTAAATATAAGAGATGGATTAATATTTCCCTATTCTTTTTGTCTCAATAAATTTCATAAAAAGAGACGTTGACACATAAATGTAGTGCATAGACAATTTTCATTAATGCCAAACATAATACAAGCACTGAAATCACTCTGTGACACATTTAAAAAATCAGTGACACCCATATACATAATCTTACCTGAAACTATGCTTTTATATTATAGCTCACTCTTAGAATGATTTTATGTATATCTTTTCCAGAAGAGAGGATAGAGTTTTATTAATTAACCTGTATTTCTGGTCCACATATAATTTTACTTACAGCAGAAATATTCAAAAAATTTCTAGCTTAATGTAAATATTCTGTCTCTTAACCTGAAATATTTGCCTCTGTAGCACTAATATGTTTCTGAAATCATTGAAGATTCTTGAATATTTAAGATAGTAAGCAATTAATCTTTGCTTATTTATATGGCAAAAAAATATTATCAAGTTGCCTCGCATTTTAAAGGCAAAGGCATATTGTAGAAGTAGAGCCTCCGCAAGCACAAGCGCATTGGGTCCAGCAATYCGGAATTCCTAGATGCCGACTAGGCATTGTCAACAACGAGCCTCACCATCCATGTAATTCCATCATTATATCCCTGAGTGTGATCAAACTTCTTGGAGGTATGCTATGTCTGTCCCTTGAATCTAGCCTATCTTAAAGACTGGGTGTGTGCAGATAACATGCTTCTGGATTCAATAATATGAGCAGAATGGGTCAATTTGTTCAGTGACTGAGAATAACATACTTGGTAACTCTTGGAAATTGCTCCTCATGAATAAACTCTTCCCCATTATATGCTATCAGGCCAGAAAGAAGCAAAAAATACCTACGCTGCATTTTCTGTTCTTTTTCTTTTTTTCTTGTCTGTAGAAACTAAGCTGTTAAACTTTTAGAAAGACAAAACTGAATAGTTATCGCTAGAGACTGGGAAAACCAGAAAGTAGTGGTATGGGAGAAATTAGCTCAGTGAGAGCAAGTAGAATTTCTCGTTTCTATAAGCAGAGAATGAAAATATTAGTTCCAAAAGATCTATGCCATGGTTGGAAATAACTGGAACATGTTTTAAAGTTTATGGCTTTGGTGGCTGTGTGATGCCAAGGAAGCACTCACTACTCTGATTTGATTGCTGTATGTTGCACGCCCAGTCAATTATCCCACTTCACCCACAAAAGTGCCAAAATTGTTTTACGTTTTGAAAGTTTTGAAGGGTATAAATATGCACAAAGGTGTCAGAATAGCTAAATACCATATAGATAATCTATAGTATTAAATAAATATTGTAGAATAAGTTGATGATCTTCCATGTGTATTATGATTTTTTTAATAAAGAAAAGGGTTTTGGGCATTAATTTCTTTATTAAAATATAGACGTAGTAGAATTGGATGAAGAGTATCTCTGTGATGCCAGGGAGGTCTTCTCCATAACCCATAATTTGAGGGTAGATCACAGTTAGAATTTTTCAGTGAGGCTACAAAGAAAGAAAGTTATGATTGATGTTGCTATGGAAATAGATGAGGGCTCACTCAGCCCAGCAGATGCTGCCCCAGTACAGACATGAAACTGTCACAAAAGCAAGATATAGCAGCAAAGTAAGGCTTCAGATGCCTGGACATCTTCTGGGAGGCTTGTTTTGCTTAAAGCAACAACTCTGGTAAATAGAAGAATGATCGATAATGTCTTCCCTTTGTGCTATCTCAATGTTCTCTTGCACAGAGCCATCTCCTAATCTAAACTGTCTTCTAAAGAACACCAGTATTTTGTAATTAAACCCCGTTGCCATGCTGTATGCAGAATATTCTCTCCTTGTCTAATGTCTATTTATTTTCTAAAACAATTGCTACAACTTTATTTTGTAAAGGAAATTTTCACTTTTGAAATTAATTTTTAAATTTTATTAAGATATATTTTCATTGTTTTCTTTTCCTCTCCTTTCTCCAACACCTCCTATGCTTGCGTCTGGCTCTCCCAAATTTATGGCCTCCACTTCAATAGCAATTATTTTTTATTTATCTGTGTAAGCATATAAATGTCACCAGCTGAGTATGTTCAGTGTTGGCCACACATACATTTCTAGGACTGATTTCTTTTTTTCTATTGGATAGCTAACCAGTCACCTCTCTGGGAAAGACTAATTCTTCTGCTCTTATCAGTTGTTAATTGTTTATAGTTCTTCCTTTAGGAATGGGGATCAGTGAGATTTTCCATATTTATGTTGGGATGTTTAATGCTYTTGGAACTGTCTTGCTTAGACAGTCATATTTGGATTTCATAAATTTAGCTTTTGTATCATAAATCGAAGGTGCAATATCACAGCGGATGTCTTAGGGCTTCTACTGCTATGCTATAATGCCGTGACCATAAACAACTTAAGGAGTAAAGTGTTTATTTACATTTACAATGCAGGTCACACTGTATTGCTGAAAGAAACAAGGCAATGCAGAACAGGAACCTGGAGGAAGGAACTGACGCAGACGCCATGGAAGAATTCTATTTACTGTCTTGCTTCCATGACTTGCTCAGGATGCCTTCTTATGCTATTCAGGAATACCAGCCCAGGGACAACACTGCCTAAATTGTACCCGACATAACCAATCATCAATCAAGAAAATATAACTATTTTATTAGATTTTTAAAAAAAAATACCAATCCAAATTTCCACTCACTCCCCTCCTTCCATTCCCTCCACACATCCTCCTAATCCACCCCCAACCCCCTCCAAAAACAACAGTTGCTGCAGTTAGTAGATGAGGAATGACTTGACGTCTGACCCTTTGGTTAGCACAGTACTTTCCTAAGGAGAATAAGCATTCAATAGTTTTCACTCGCACCAAAAANAGGCTTGCCCACAGGCTAATCAGGAAGAGTCTCATGAACCATTAATTCCAAGCTGGAATGTTGACTGGCTTGATCTTGTGCAGCAGGTCTCGTTCAGGCAACCACAGCTGCTGTGAATTCATGAATACAGAGGTTTGGTCCATCCAGAAGACACTGTTTAGCTCTGGTCCTCCCTGAACTGTATCTCTCTGTTTCCTCTTTCACGGTGAGTTTTCCATGGTGAGCACTCCATAGACATTTATTCTCTGCACTTTTACCAGTCGAGAGTTTCTCAGCTGCCATCTGCTGCACAAAGAAACTTCTCTGGTCAGGTCTAAGAAATGATGTAATCTACGGGTACAGAGATACAAATTTTAGAGGGCATTTTGGATAGTATGTCTGTCAATCTAAATTGCAGAGGAAGGTTCATCCCTGTGGCCTGTGGGTTTCTCAACCATGAGTTCTTGGTGAGATTTACAGTACTAGAATTGTATTGCCTCTGGTGAACTGAGCCTTAAATCTAAGTAGAGAGCTGTTGCTTACTCCAGGATATCTCTGCTCACTTTTTCACCCACAGGCAGATTTTGCCACACTGCTTCTTATTGTAGCTTACAATGTTGACAGCTGGCATACATGTGTGTGTTTGTTTATGTGTGTTTGTATGTATGTATATATGTATGTATGTATTCTGGACTGTAATTTCTGGTACTAAGAAAGCTAACCAGCAGAAATGAAATTTACAGATTGTTACCAACGTACTATGAACAAAGTATTTAGTACCTTCAACAGTAGAAACAATATGTATTTATGGTGGGCAACCAGTGAATATACTCTACCTAAGAGTATATGCTTAGCACGAAGAGTCAGTGGGTTACTAAGACAATAGAGGACATGAAATCGGGAAGAGAAAAATATAAGGAGTGGATCTGGGGAAGTTAATGGTAAAAATGAGGACAATATGATCAAAATGTGTAGTATGTTTGTATGACATCCTCAAATAATAAAAAAGTTATATTAAAAACTGTCTCTTGGGGGCTGCAGAGATGGCTCAGAGGTTAAGAGCATTGCCTGCTCTTCCAAAG
>LOEQ01010144.1:132303-154993 GCA_001685075.1 Bramus lutescens | reverse complement strand
TAACAAAATTGACCTTAAAATCCATACCAATACAAGTTATTCATATCTATATCAGTCAGGAGACTTAGATTTCCTAATATGGTCTGTACCGACCAGACACAACCTGGCTCTGACCACTACTCAGCAGGCTTGATATTTTTCCCTCATTGTCTTCTTGGCTCTCTAATCTCAAAAACGTTCCAAATCCTTTTAGCCCAGAAGATTTCAAATCTTTCTTTCAATCCTAGCTAATGCAGATCTCTAACTTCATTGTACATCTTGTGACAGTTTAGAGAGTGTTTCCCTGTATTGCGGTAATCCTTGTGTCTTCCTACCCCTTCATATACTCTTGGGACTGAAATGATCTTGTACAAACTATTTTTTATTTGATTTATTTGCATCCTAGAGGACTGAATACATTTTACTCCTGCAAGATTTACACCATAAATGCCTTTCACCTGATTTTAAAATTCCATTCCCTCATACAATTAACAAATATTAATTAGGGCTTATAGCACTGGGCTACTTCCTTGTAAAGGAGAAAAGACAGAAAATATATAGGAGTTTACAAGATTTAAGCCAGGTGGTGGTGGTACATGCCTTTAATCCCAGCTCTCGGGATACAGAGGCAGGGAAATATCTGTGAGTTCCAGACCAGCATGGTCTACAAGAGCTAGTTCCAGGACAGGCTCCAAAGCTACAGACAAACCCTGTCTTGAAGGATAAAAAATTCTTTTTTAAATTTACAAGATTTAAATGACTGTTCTAAATGTGGTATATGACTTAAGAGAATTTCAAATATTACATCAAAGTTGGGTATACCCAAACATTGGCAAATTATTTAATATAGTCTTTTGCAATATTTAATGTAATACAATTTGTGTAGGTGGTTTTATGCTTGTATTAATTTTACAACACTAACACTAGATGTATCAGGATGGATCTCCAGATCCATGGCTTTCTGATTCCAGTACACCTATGGGAATGTAGACTCGAAATGTCTAATCCAGATTGGAATATGGTGAAAGTCTCCATGGATAGTTCTTCTTCATCATCTTCCTAATTGGTACTGGATTTACACCTGAATGTACTTTGCACTGTATGTGTAAGACGCTACATGAAATAGGATTGAAGTCATTCATATTATTGAATAAAAGTAGTGTAGTATAAAGGAACATGAAGAGTCAAAGTAGAGTGATAGAAGACCGTGATAGACCCTTACCATGTGACACTGTGCTGAGCTTTAATTCCATATTAGAAGTAATTAGGAGCCATTACAATTAGAGTGAAATAACTTGCAAGATCAGATTTGCATTTTTTACTCATGATTCTACCTCAAATCAGGAAGTGAGCAAATAAACAACAAAAATACCACCAAGAAAAGGAGAAATAGGAGCTTGACAACTGTTGAACAGGTGAGAGGTGATTAATGAGAATCATACCAAGCACTGACATCAGTACCATAAGGGCCTGTGGTTCCATTTTGGCTCCATTATCCACCAGCTGTGTGACTTCAGGCTCATTTGTAATCTTTATAACTTTAAGGTCTTAATTGTAATCTTTATAACTTGAAAGTCTTAAGCTGTTATATGAATAATTCCTTTATAAATGTATTAAAATGAATGTGTTATATAAGTCACAAAGTGCTTAACCTACTGCTAATATTTAAATATTTGGCAAATTAGTGATGGTAATACAAATGTTAAATCTTCCTAAAAAATAGGACCAACATCCTTAAACACAGAGAAATAACTCAACTTGTTAACTTAGAAATCAGGAATGTATATCACAGTTGATGGAGTGGGCTTTCTTAGTGGGATACAAAGATTTCAAGGCACAAAATCTGTTTATCAGATAGGAAACTTAACGATCATACCTAAGCTTTACATGACACTAAAACTCCACGACATCTGCTCATACTTGTATGACTTCCCACACATAGGGATCCTATGTTACTAATCATCTCAGGAAAATGTCCAACCCTACTCCCAACATATATAATTTAACCCTTGGACTTGTTAAATATCCAATAACATTGAGAAGATCTTCAAACTTTTTCAGAACACTACCCAAGGTGAATTTAACAATATTGTATTAATGACATTATGCTGTACTTACTACCAACATAGAATCTCTATGGATTTCATTTCTTTTGTTTATGAATGTGTTCATGTCTCATCAGTGGGAAAGTCCTGGAGTCTCTATGTAGGAGCAATGTTAAGGCTAGTATTAAAAGCAATTGTAAAGCCAGAGCAAAGAGCAGAAAAGTAAAATCTTACCATCTCCCTAAGACTGGAACCTTGTATACCTGGCAAATGGAATGATGTCCTAAAGATAAACCAATCCCTCAGCAACCATAAGTTTGCCCCAAACAACGTTTTATTTTTTTTCTTAAGTCTGGGAGTGAGATATTTGCACTTGACTGGTCAAAAACAGCAAACTCCAACATGGGATTTTACTGAATATTATGGGAGTTTTGTCCCTGCTGTACTCAAAGAACACTTCAAATCATTATTCTGATGAATCTTCCAGTTCTAGATTGAGCAGACTTGGTTCCTTTTGGCTCAGGCTTTTTCACTACACCAAAATATGGACAAAGATAACTCAGTATAACTAAGTATAAAAAGTTTAGTATTTAACTGACACCCATTGCCCATACCATACCCAGTCCTCCAAGTGAAAAGTTCTGAGGTGAATGCTAAGGCAAATTTCATGAGACAGAAGAGAAGAAAATTCCCTGTAAAGAGAGTTTCAGAACTGTTATATTTTAATAAAAGTCAGTGAGTAACTATAATCCTCATTGAACAATGAATTCTCCAAGTGTCCTGCATGGTAGACAAGAACCTGCATAGTAAGAAGATGGAGCCAGAAAAGAGTCTTGGACACATAGGCAAGGAGGCACATGCAGACAAAGACTACTGTTGTGTAGAGATGATTGTGGATAACATAGACATGGAACAGAGGCCTTCTGGGACTTAGGTGTTATGTTTTCATACATGGAGGAGGTGAAGATGTTTTCCAACATTAAATCTGGTTTTATGGATTATAGATAGTGTCATTATTTTTCAAATACCCAAACACTCAAATGAGTTCCAGTGATTTTTCAGTGCATCTATTAGATTTGAGTCATCTTTGAAGTAATGCAAGAATACATATAGTAGGTATTGAGATGTGTGAATCTGAATTTTGACAATTCAAAGAAATGAAATTTTGAAGTGAAACATGAGCTATTTTAGTGTAGAGAAGGTTGGTAAAAACTTAAGATGCGTGAAATAGCCTAGGGAGACAATGAGAGTACAAAGGAAGTTGAACGTTGAGATTTCTTTGCCTTATAAAGACAAAATACAAAGTGACCATTACTAATATGAACATTTTTCTCCTTGATGCTCATAATTAAAACATCTTTTTTCAATCAAATGAGTATTTGTCCCCATTTTGTTCAACTATTAATTATTTCTTCATGTATGCACAAATAAAAAATATATCATAAAACTGAAATTATACCATGTAATTACACAGGTAAGGTTACCGCCACAAAACTCTTACTGCATGTTTACTATGTGAAAGATGTTGATTTTGGTCCTTTATGCGGAGTTCCTTCTTGTCCTCAGGAAGATCTTGCTTGAGTAATAGCAAGATCTTCACTTTCTTATGGAAATAAATAGGATAATAGAGTTTAAGAGAAAAAGGAGAGGAAAGAACTCTAAATCTCACTCCTCCCCAAGAAACTATTGGCAATAAATGGTTGGTGGGCATCTTAGTTTGGGTTTTTATTGCTGGGAAGAGAAACCATGACCACAGCAACTCTTATAAATGAGAACATTTAATTGAAGTGGCTTGCTTATAGTTTCAGAGGTACAGTCCATTATCATCAAGGTGGGAAGCAAGATGGTGTGCAGGCAGATGTGGTGCTGGAGTGATAGCTGAGAGTCCTACATCTTCCAGGCCACAAGAAGTCAACTGACATACTGGACAGTATTCTGAGCATAAGAGACCTCAAACTCACCCTGCATAGTGACATACACCCTCCAAAAAGACCATACCCACTCCAGCAAAGTCACACCTCCTAATACTGTCACTTTATATGAAATTATGTGGCCAATTACATTCAAACTACCACATTGGAGGAACAGGAATCATGATCACTAGTATTGTATTTATTGTTAAGCTGTTCATGCTACACTATATAACTGTGATTTATGGTCATGTGAGCAACTAAAACCCAGAGTATCGGAAGGAGAAGAAATGGAAGAAAGAAGAAAAAGACAAAAGGAATAACCTTCCTTTAGAAATATTATAACATAAGAAAATGCCACTATATTTAAATTTATGAGTTAATAATATATGAATCAAGAAAGATTTTATAAGAATATATTATTTCTAATTATATAATATATAATAGTAATAGTTGATAATTATATAAATATATATTCCTAAGTATATCAATATAATACACTCAGTCCATAGAATGCTAATTATATGGCATATATGCATATGATTTCAGGGCTGATCACTTGGTGTTAGATAACCATTTGGGTAGCTCTTTTCTCAGAGAACTGCTTCTGTAATTCTCAGCATTGCTTAGTTCTTTGTCCAGGGTGAGGACTTTGTGATATTTCCTTCATGTCCAAATGAACACAAGTGAACCCAACATGCATGCTAGTATGGACAAATAATCTTTGTTTAGATTACCTAATAGCAGTAGTAAACATCAGACATTAGAATTGCTAGTAAAAATCTGTCAGTTTTTTTCTTTTTAGTTACTTTGTTTATATGCTTAATGCTACTGATCTATTATTTATGATGTCATATCTGTTTTTATTGTGTGTGATAAACTTTAGGAAAAACACCACAAAATGCAAGAATGGCAGAGTTTTTTTTTTCATACTAGAATGCATTACACTTTTACTGCAGATTAAAGAGCTAGTGCATCAGAGCCAGTGGATGACTGTTTAATCTGTCCATAAAAAAACTGGTCTTGGATTCTCTATATTAGGGTTAAATCATCTCAAGTTGTTATATGTTAAAAAAAAAGCTAGTGAGAAACTCATAACACTCGGTGTGACTTCTTCAAGTCTTAGGTGTATTGGAAAGGATCCTCTAAGAAAACTCTGGAGGTAAATCTTTAACACATCTAGGGACCTGAAGCTGTTGATGCATGGTGAATGATTTTCCTGACTACAATGAAATTGACTTAAAAGGCCCAATAAGCTATGTATTAATAGGTTCTGTGTGTGTGAGTGTGTTTGTGTGTGTGTGTGTTGTGTATTATACAAAATACACATTAATACTTGTTAGTTGCACATATATGTACATGTATATACATATGCACACACATATGTATACACACACGTATATGTGCATGTAGAGGATAAAATTCAAGGTTTGGAGTCTCTCATTCATCTCCACCTTTAGTTTTAAAAACAGGATCTCTACTTGAACCTGTTTCTCATCATTTTGCCTAGGTTCATTGGCTGATGACTTTAGGTTCCTGCTTCTGCTCTTCCCAAATTCTATGCTTGAAGGTGTGCCTGGCGCGTGTGTGTAGAGGCCTGTGGGTTCTGGAGAGCGGAGCTCACCTCCTCATGTTTGCACAGCAGTCACTATAGAGATTGCAATCTCTTCAGCTTTGGAAACCATATCTTTTGATATAAAATTTAATGCAGTAAATGCCCATTTTGTTTGGGGGTTACCAAAATAAGAAAAGCCCTTATCCATTTCATCCTTTCATGTAGAAACAAATGCTTCCCAAACAGTATTGTTACTTTTTGCTAACAATTTTCTAAATGTAGTTAGTAAATACTTTTGCTAATAACTATAAAGCTTTAATATACTATCATACTGAATATTAAATTTGTAACTAATACACTCAAGTTATCTAGTACCCAACATTCACTAAGAACAGCTGCAATGATAAGTGACTTAAATGAACATTTAAGAAATTTTCACTCTGCCCATGTATGGAAACTCTGACACATTGCTTCAGAATTGTTGTTAACATTTAGCCTTTTACGAGCTCTACCATATTTCTCTAGAGGACACTAGATAAAAAAATGATTTTGGAAGGGACAGGGAAAATATACCCACTCTCAAAAAATCTCAGATCTTCTTTTCTTAGATGATAAGATGGTTTCTAGCTCAGTATAAATAGTTAACTTGACATAAACTCCCTGGGGAGACTGAATGACTTATAAAAGGAAATACGCAACTCTAGTCAGGTCTAGCTCTGCGTATAAAAAAGGAAATACTTACCTATTTTTTGGATATTTTTTCACTGTGTGCAGATATGTCACTGTTATTGATTTAATAGCTAATAGCTATTGGCCAATAGCTAAGCAGGAGGATTTGTAGGTGGGACTTTCTGGAGGAGAAATAAAATTTTGGATTGACAATGGGCCAGAGTTGCCAGGCAGAAATAGAGAGGAAGCAGGAGGTGCAAAATGACAGAAAGGTAAAAAGTCCCGAGGCAAAACATAGATCAATATAAATTGGTTAATTTAAGTTATCAAAGCTACCGGGACAAACCTCAGTCAAGGCATAGCTTTCATAATTAATAATAAGTCTCTATGTTATCATTTGGGAGCTGGCTGGTGGGATTGAGAAAGACTCCTTACATTCTCCTTATATTTTCTTTCAAAAGAAGAAGAAAATATGATAATCACTTGTATGTTGTTGATAGTCCCTAAGCAGAAGTTCACCAAAGTATGAGATCAAACCATACACTCATGAAATGCTTTGTCTTCCTCATCTTGCCAACGTATGTGCACAATTGGTTTCTGTCATAAGTTTTGAAGATTACAATAGAAGCACATCATTTCCTCTTCCCTTTCCTCCCTCCAGACCCTTCATGTACTCCCTTTTCACTCTGTTTCAAATTTCCGGAATCTTTTCTTTTGTCACACACACACACACACACACACACACACACACACACACANAAGATTACAATAGAAGCACATCATTTCCTCTTCCCTTTCCTCCCTCCAGACCCTCCATGTACTCCCTTTTCACTCTGTTTCAAATTTCCGGCATCTTTTCTTTTGTCACACACACACACACAAAAACACACACACACACACATACACACACATTTCTAAACACAACAGTAGAACAGATTTAGTACATATAGTGATTCTTACATGTTTTTGTTTTCAGGGTTGAACACTGAATATTAGATAAACAATTGGCGTCCTTTACCTGGGAAGACAATGAATTTTATTCAGCTATACAGAATGTTGTCAATCGGGCTTGACAGTTATGGAGAGGTGGAGGCAATGGGAGAGATATTGGTGGTGGCAAGATTTAGACATGGATGAAATGAGAATGAGGGTGCTAAGATGGAGTAAGAAGCAATTAACACCAAGGATGTAGAAAGGAGTCATATAAAAGCACTCTACTTTGTAAGAAAAACTGACTTACAAAGTTAACGCACTGAATGAGTGGATCCACACAGGACAGGACAAGTGAGGAAGAAAGGGGAGGGAAGTGGGGAGAAAGAAGGCACAGGGACAGAGAACACTGACCTGATCTCACTCTTTCTCACTTTACTCAAGACAAGCCTCATAGTTCTAAGGCAGGAATTGATTTTGAAAGACGTTTTTATGACACTGAAGAAGAGAATTGAAACTGTTTGAAAGAAGAGAAGAAACATTTCCATGAACTATCTGGTTAAATGTTTGCACACACTAAGGGTTTGAATGAATATGAGCATATGAAGTAAAGTCAGACGTTATGCAACCTTTGTTACTTTCATTAAAATGTAATTATATATCTTCATAATATTCAAACTACTCCCGTTCCTTTATTGTCCTCTTTCTGACCCTGTGTGACACAGTTGCTTTCTGTACATGTCCTTTACTTGAAGAGATTCACAGTATTGTTTTCTCTTTTTCTTGTCTCTTCTTTTGAATCTACCCAACTGATTTCTCTTCTTGTGTCTACATTTCCTTTTGCCCTAAGGATATGAATACAAAATTCCTTAAACCCCCACCTCACATTAGAGTCTCACCAGTATTGTATGTGAAATTTTAAACCATAAACTTCAGAGAGAACTATATTTCAGCACATAAGAGATTGGATTAATTTGTCGGCACTCATTTCCTGATTGTGATAGGTACATGGTGCTTATGGGAGAGAACGCCCCAAATATTCATTTCTGCTGTTTCTTAAAAGGATAATGCAGATCACATGAGAAGAAATAAGATAGGAGCTGAGTGTGGTGTGTGGAAAAGCAACAGTGTGGAGCAATTGTGTTATTCACTGTTTTAACTTGGATCATAACTGAGATAGGTGGAGTCATTTTCTCGGACTACAAAAGAAACCCTGGTAGATAAACAGAACCATACAGGGAAAAAAAAACTATAAACAAAGCTCTAGCTCAGAACACAAGCAAGATGGAAGGATTTTGATGCCTGAGGTATAGACTTTACCTGGACTTAGTATCTTAGGTAAATAAATTTGATTGATAAGATATATAGTTATGATGGCCATGAATAAATTGGGAACATTAAAGTAAAGCATACAGTAAAATCATTTCTTGAAGTCAGAAGTTAGTTCATTATTAATTGACAGTCGGTGGCAATTGAGCATTTGGCTGTTGATATGGAGCAAACACATTATTTTCTTAATCAACAATTTTTTTCTCCTTTAACATAGCCATCAGCTATTTAAATGTGTGCAATATAATTAAATGATCAATGTCTAGCCCCAGCATGTGACATACTAGAGAGTATAGGACAAACTTTATAAAGCGAAGGGCTTACTATCCAGAAGTAAAATCTTGAAAAAAATGTTGGTTCTTGAATACTTTTAAACAAAGTCAAATTAAATATGGTTTGTAATTCAAAGGAAACATGAGAACACAGAAGATGAGAAAGGACTGCTGTTTATGTGTTGTGATTCTCTTTCAGGTAATTTATATCACTAACTCCAGTTTGTGCCCTTTTTTGTGTGTTAAAATTCATTTAAGTCCATGTTGTAACTGCACAAGACCATATCACTACTTTGTAGATAGTAAAGAGATTTTATAGTTATAGACCCCTTGGACTTTAGACTATGCAGCCTCCTGGTACCCTAGGGTCTGAAGAGTTATCCCTCATACACTGATAAAGCACAGTACTAATACAGTGAAACTGTTGCATCACAGCAAATCTGCTTGGCACAGCAAATCTAATGGACATGTTTGTGTTCCTCTAGCTCTTAGGCATTTTGTACTCATATCAATGCTATATATGTAAGAATTTGCAATAATTATCTTATAAATGGAAGACAATTAAAAAATACAACTAAAGACTTTGGAAACTTCAGAGTTTTCCACTTGAAGACTTATTCTTACAGTAGATGAAACTTGAACTGATATTTAAATGGTGAATGATTTGAAACACCAGAGAAAGAAGAATAACGGGATTTGAGAGAGAAGGATCAGTGTTATACAAAGCCCCTCAAAGATAAGGAGTGTGGTCAGGTGACCACTGTTAATTAGATCAAGAATAAGTGTATTTAGCTTATTATTCTGGAAGTATTAAAAGAAAAATTGCTGCTAGGTTTGGAAGATAAGATTATTTTGTGCATAATCAACTTTATGATATAGGACATGATGACCAAGCTTGGTCAAAACATCCTGTGCTCCCTCCCCTGTAGCTGTATCTGTCTTCCTAACCCTATCTTGCCCTTATACACCCCAACATTCAGATCTAGCGAAAGTCATGCAAACAGTGTCCCAGCCCCTTCTGATGAGCCACACTTATAGCATCCTTAACATCTAGGCTTGGGATAGACAAACATCCTGTGCACCAACCCAACACCTTGTATCTACCTGGGCTTATTATGCTTACATGATATCCCAATCTTCTTGTCCAACCTGGCCTACACATCCTTTGCTCCAATCAGTCCTGGTGAGTCCCACTGTATCTATTTTACCTACAATCGTCATTGCCAGACTTCCTCCATGTACTACAACCAGAGCCCTGATTCAGACTGTTAATCCCATCTCTCACCTTCCTACCCTCCATGATTTTATTGACATTTAATGCATTTCCTTATGATGTTTCCAGTCCCCTAAAACTAGGAAAAACTGAATGCTGTTTAAGTTATAGCCATGGTTTACAAATAAGATTTAGACATTTAACAAGACACTTAATTGTCTCTCTCTACCTTCTACTAATTAGAGTAGGTTCAAACTTAATTTTTATTACCCAAAGACAATGATATTAAAGCAAAGCTGCTATCTTGTGGAGGCCTTTTCCCCCCTAACTTTCTGCCATAGAGTTTTATATGAAGTCTAGGAGAGTTAATTAATATTGACTGGGCTACTTTGGCTGTATCTATTTTAACTTGCTTAGAGCTGAAGCTAATGTGATAGATTTAGAACATTTTTTCTGGCATGGCTTTGCTGACCAGCATAAAGAAAACTTTGGGTCATAATACATTTTGAGTAAAACATACCCATAGTCTAATCTTAGTTTGCTTCCAGTTTCAGGAAGAGAAAAGTATACCATTATGTTATCTATGAAAATGCTCCAATACTTTACTTTTAAAATCCCTGCTTCTAAGAGTGGCTTAATAATACAGGACTTTAAGAAATGTCATCTATATCCTTGAACTGGCAAAGCCAGCTCTAGTGTGGCAGGTATTACAATTATAGACATAAAGACTAGATGAAGATAAGGGGCTTATGAGTTGATCACTTTGTCCTTCTTCCTTTATTGGAATGGTGATGAATGTTCCAGAGAGTGTCAAATGCATTTGGCCTTCTGCATTTTACCATTCATTCAAGGGTCAAGAACTCCTGGAACTGTTCTGGGCCACTTTAATGTAATTCCATGGCACATAGTACACCCTTAAAAAGATTTTCAAGAAAATATTATTAATGCCAGTTATTGTGACCAAGTTTTATATACTCTATACAGGTAAAAAATACACTCTCACTATACTTAGTTCTTTATTAATTACAGAAATAATAATGCATGACTTGAAGTTTCAGTTGTGTGTGTGTGCAGTAAAAATAATTTAAATGTAAGAATCAGTGAAGTTCTAGGAATTACTAATGAAAAGACTGATACATTGAATAATTATGTATTTTAAGTTTTTCTATTGTCATTGCTTTCCATGGTAGGATTTGTACTTTCTTTCCAGAATGAACAAGAAGCCTAGAAACATGACTAGGTAGCTATAAATTAATTTAGCTTCAGTAAATTGACTGAAGCTTAAAACAGCATGTGCTAGCTAAGTACTTAGTAAGTGCCACAAACTGATGTTATTCCCATGGAAATACCTGTTAAGTCCTATTAATCTAATTTTGCAGGAAAGGGAACTGAGGCTTGAAGGAGCTATATATCCCACCCAAAGTCAGACACATCTAATAAGTGTCAGAATCAAGGTTTGAATCCTTGCAATCTGGCATTGGAATCTGTGTTTTTAACAACTGTGCGATATTCATTTGCTTCTCTAAACCTAGAAACAGTGGAGACTGTGAATACCAGTGTGAGATGCCAGAAGTCAGTTCCAAGTGGCACAGAGTGCAAGAATTGTCTGCTGTTAAGGAGCTCAAATAAATTGAAGCTGCTACTTCATAGTGCAATGGGGGTATAGATGAGGACACCAAGCAGAGTTCAGATCTATGTGATCCCCGCCTTCCCAGAGCTTTACTGCAAAAATTTTTAAATATTGAAATGGAAATTTTGTGTATACGAGTGTTTGGTTTGCATGGCTATCTGTGAACTACTTAAGTGACTGGAGCCCAAGGAAGCCAGAAAAGTTTGTAGACCCTAGAGCATCAGTTGCAGTCAGTTGAGAGCCATGTGGGTGCTGGGAATAGAATCTAGGTCCTCTGGAAGAGCAGTTGGTACTCTAACCTTTAAGTTCTCTCTCCAACCGCAGTGAGCCACATTTAATCAAGTTCCTAAATGAATCCATTTCTCCTGAGAATCAGTTGTTTTATAGTAAAAAAAAAATGACAACAAGAAATCTGTACTCTAAAGTCTTGACTTCTTTTGTAAAGACTCGTCTTTAAAGGGTTTATTTCACCACCTTGGTGGCAAAGTGTCAGAGTATATGAAGAGCTGTTCATGAATCAAAATGGAATTAAAGGACAAATTTGGTAACTCATTTTAAAGTTGTAACATTTTAAAATGATAATTAACTTATCCACCCCCCCTTAGTCTAGTTTTTCTTATTGAAATGTCTTGACCCAAGCATTCAGAAGAAAGGTTATGTATTTAACAGATATTCTCCTTCTCGATATTCATGCCCTTCCCTTTGCTAAATAACACTGAATATCACCTATGCCCCTTACTATCATCATCCTTATTTAATCACTAATAGCCCTTTGCTCCTTTTCAAAATTCTATCCATTGACTAGAAAGAACCATTGCTCCAGGGATGAAGATGAACATGAGTCATGTTTCTTTCTCCTAATCAGTGTGGAGCCCAGATCCCATGCTGCCCCTGAAGACAGCCATTAGCATCAGTGCAAAATGTCTCAGAGCTATCACGTTCAATGGCAAGAGTTGATTTTGTTTGAAAAAAAAAGTCTGCCTTGCTCCTGAACATTCATAAAAGCTTGAACTTTTAGTGTTGCTAGGGGTCTATGAAGTCATTGGTTGGAAAGTAAGGTCTGAGATCTTAAGTGAGTAACTGAAGGTCACAGAGATTTTAGGAACAACAAGAAATGGGGATCTCAGAGAAGTAGTTATGAAGACTTATGACCGTACATGCAGAGCAAATGATCTTGATAATGCATTACTACTCCTTGAGTGCACATGTGCAGCATGTCTACTATGGGCCAAACTAAGCTTATGTTCCCTACTTAACATTTCACTTTCAGCCATCCTAAGGCATATGGTATTGCTTGTATCTTACAAATAAGAAATAGGATGCACAGGAATGCTAACAGCTCATGAGTCTTTTCACAAGCATTAAAGGGGCGTGATGAGCTGACAGTTTGGGCACAGTAGTTTCTGAGTTCATACTATTCTCTCTTAGATTTGTAAGAGGAATTTCTTTTTACTAGTCATCTCAGGATTTTTGACAAGCTTCTTTTAGTTCTTATTTAGAAATGGTTTCACTCTTGGCCTTTTGTTATACAACATACCTACTCTTTACATAAATCAGTGGAAAGCAAAGAAACCGCAGTNTTTTAAATATTGAAATGGAAATTTTGTGTATACGAGTGTTTGGTTTGCATGGCTATCTGTGAACTACTTAAGTGACTGGAGCCCAAGGAAGCCAGAAAAGTTTGTAGACCCTAGAGCATCAGTTGCAGTCAGTTGAGAGCCATGTGGGTGCTGGGAATAGAATCTAGGTCCTCTGGAAGAGCAGTTGGTACTCTAACCTTTAAGTTCTCTCTCCAACCGCAGTGAGCCACATTTAATCAAGTTCCTAAATGAATCCATTTCTCCTGAGAATCAGTTGTTTTATAGTAAAAAAAAAATGACAACAAGAAATCTGTACTCTAAAGTCTTGACTTCTTTTGTAAAGACTCGTCTTTAAAGGGTTTATTTCACCACCTTGGTGGCAAAGTGTCAGAGTATATGAAGAGCTGTTCATGAATCAAAATGGAATTAAAGGACAAATTTGGTAACTCATTTTAAAGTTGTAACATTTTAAAATGATAATTAACTTATCCACCCCCCCTTAGTCTAGTTTTTCTTATTGAAATGTCTTGACCCAAGCATTCAGAAGAAAGGTTATGTATTTAACAGATATTCTCCTTCTCGATATTCATGCCCTTCCCTTTGCTAAATAACACTGAATATCACCTATGCCCCTTACTATCATCATCCTTATTTAATCACTAATAGCCCTTTGCTCCTTTTCAAAATTCTATCCATTGACTAGAAAGAACCATTGCTCCAGGGATGAAGATGAACATGAGTCATGTTTCTTTCTCCTAATCAGTGTGGAGCCCAGATCCCATGCTGCCCCTGAAGACAGCCATTAGCATCAGTGCAAAATGTCTCAGAGCTATCACGTTCAATGGCAAGAGTTGATTTTGTTTGAAAAAAAAAGTCTGCCTTGCTCCTGAACATTCATAAAAGCTTGAACTTTTAGTGTTGCTAGGGGTCTATGAAGTCATTGGTTGGAAAGTAAGGTCTGAGATCTTAAGTGAGTAACTGAAGGTCACAGAGATTTTAGGAACAACAAGAAATGGGGATCTCAGAGAAGTAGTTATGAAGACTTATGACCGTACATGCAGAGCAAATGATCTTGATAATGCATTACTACTCCTTGAGTGCACATGTGCAGCATGTCTACTATGGGCCAAACTAAGCTTATGTTCCCTACTTAACATTTCACTTTCAGCCATCCTAAGGCATATGGTATTGCTTGTATCTTACAAATAAGAAATAGGATGCACAGGAATGCTAACAGCTCATGAGTCTTTTCACAAGCATTAAAGGGGCGTGATGAGCTGACAGTTTGGGCACAGTAGTTTCTGAGTTCATACTATTCTCTCTTAGATTTGTAAGAGGAATTTCTTTTTACTAGTCATCTCAGGATTTTTGACAAGCTTCTTTTAGTTCTTATTTAGAAATGGTTTCACTCTTGGCCTTTTGTTATACAACATACCTACTCTTTACATAAATCAGTGGAAAGCAAAGAAACCGCAGTGACAAACACTTTCAGAATATTTATTTTGGGTGTGCATGTAAAGAGAAAATGCTAACTAAATTATAATCATAAAACTGACAACTGAAATAAAGGTATAGTTGCTAAAGTTTATTCATTCACACAACAAATCTTTACTGAACTGTTGCTCTGCCCAATGATCTCAGCTAGNACAAACACTTTCAAAATATTTATTTTGGGTGTGCATGTAAAGAGAAAATGCTAAGTAAATTATAATCATAAAACTGACAACTGAAATAAAGGTATAGATGCTAAAGTTTATTTATTCACACAACAAATCTTTACTGAACTGTTGCTCTGCCCAATGATCTCAGCTAGGTTATTGAACTGAACAAAATAATACAGATTCCTTCTATTGATATAGCATATGAACCCGAGAAGAACACACAATAAAAATCAGTAGTAGGCACATTTATATGTAACATGTGGGGATAACTGTATTTTTGAAGGACAAAGAAGAGACTGAGATTTGGGGTGGGGATTTTAGGAGAAGTTGGTATTGTATGTGTGCCAAGTAAGAAACCAAGGGGAGTATGTTTGAGTATTTTCTTAATGTTAAGATTTATTAAATAATAAATTTACAGGACAATATAGCTTTAACATCAGCAATTTTCTAGTTATTCCCCCTTTGTTTGGTAATCTTGTTGAGACAAGCATAGGTTCCTTGATAATAATCTTGATTTCTAATACTAACTTTCACAAATTACATATCACACCATAAATATATGTGCATATATGCATGTATGTAGGTTACAGAGTGTTGATAAAGATGTGAAGAGACAGGGAGTTTCAAAGAAGGCTGAAAAACCAGAGCTGTGATACAAATGGGGATACCAGAGTCTGTGTTTCTAACACAAGGAACCTAACAATGTTGTAGAGAAGAAACTCCTGCTGACAGTCAGGGAGTTGTAAGTCACAGGGGTCAGAGCAAACCTAATGCAGAGGTCAAAGGGCAGGATTGGGTTCAGTTCCAGGAAGAACTGGATGGATGGACGCGAGATATAGACTGGTGAACAGGAGGATGAAAGTATGTAATTGAGTAGGATGCAGCAACAGTAAGGACCATGCCAAGAAACAGTTGGCAGAAGGCAAAAGAACGCAAGAAAGAGTCACTGAGTTACATCCTATCCACATTATGTAAAATTCTGCAGAAACAAGGAACCTGAGTGTATTGAGGAGGAGAAGAGGTTGATTCACTTTGAAGAAATCAGGTGGCAGGTTAAGTAAGGTGAAAAAGAACATTAAATTTGGGGTTAGCCCATAAGTTATGTAGGGTGAATATGAGGAAGCTCCCAGATAAGTGTTAAATTGAGGGGTTTGTCTCTAGGGTGTCAACTTAGTCTTTGAGAGAAGTTAGAATAATGTGGATTCATCAATAGGTAATCCATTGATTTGATAGTTTCACTATTTGGTGGTATTATTGGGAGGTGGGACCTTGCTAGAGAAAAAGACATTTGGATTATTTTCTTAGGGCTCATGTGCATGTTGGCCTTAAACTCATTCATATTATAGTAGTCACTATATGAATAGGAATAGCTTCTACTCTACAGGCTCCAATCACCATGGTGTTATATAGGTCTTACGTCAGAATTAGCTGAGCTTGTTCTAACAGCTCAGAAAACATCCTCTAAAATAACTCTTTCATCCAAACTGTTTGTCACAGAAAAAGAAAACTATGTAACAGAACAGATCCTGGTCACAGCAACATGTCTGATTCTTGGAGAAAGAATGGTAAAAGGGAGAACGCAGGGGGTTGAATTCAAAAATGGAGAGCTGAAGACAACAAACACAGCAACCTGGAGGAGTATAGCTGTGGGAAAACAAAAGTAATAGTTGCAGTTCACAGGGGAGCACGTTTAAATAAATGAAGTGCTTTTAGGATTCAGAGGAATGAAAGTTGCAGAGCTGAAAAGGAAGCAATCCTTTTAGAAGGCAGAGAAAATAAAGCTATATAATGAGAAACAGAGTGATTAAATGAAAGTTTTATGGAAGACAAAAAGGAATAATTAAATATTTCTAATTTGAACTTTTGAATAATTTTTTAAAGTTATATTCCTGACATAAGCCGTAGCTTGAGTGTCACTGTTTTGTTGACAATATTGGAGAAAGTAACACTCCTGTAGGGTGCTGTATTTAAGAAAATTAGATCCTAGTGACCCCGATAGCAAATTGAGGATTGCCAATTGTGCCATCAAACACATTCAAATAACATAGCACTATTTTTGTGAATGCATTATATCTTAACATCTAGAATTGGACTTGTGATAATGAAGCTCAGAGAGAATACAAGTTCATTTATTTAAATCAGGTACAATCTCTACTGACTAAGCCTAGGAACATTATCAGGTTTTATCTTTTAGTTCCTTCCTTTTTATTCATAGTTTATCTTCCTTTTTTCATATATTCTTCAACCGCTTTGAACACAGTTAAATATAATTATTTTAATGTGGGTTTCCTTAGTTACAGTCATGCCAAGTCATTCTTTCATAAAAGCATTCTCAGGTCACCTTGATCAAATGACAGAGCCACCAAGAACACCTCTTAAATCAAGTGATTTAGACAAATGTGCTGATGATTATGCTTATTCTACATTTTGAAGCTCTCTAATTAATTTACCATAGCATAACTTTTACTTCAGTACTGGAGGAACTTTATATTCTGCAATGCAGCTCATGAGCTCGGGTAAGATTTTAAAAGAGAAAAGAAACTATGAATATTTTATGTGTCAGTCATTCAAAAAACAGGTGCTAATATTTTTCAGATGTCAAAAAAAACATTTTTAGATACTTAAGTAAGACAATTAGACATGTAGTTCAGGTTACACGTACTAAGTGAGACATATTAGAAAATAGTCATGCAGAAAGCAGCACCATTTCTCAGTTAAGTGTTGTTATTGGCCACAGAATGGAGGGGAAAATAGCTTTGAAATAAAGAAAAGCATTTTCAAAATCAGTGTATGGGAGAGATTTAGTGATTCTCTCTCCTAATACCCACCATTTATTCCACTTTGTGTTACAAGAATTGTCCTCTTTCTGGGACTCTGCCTGTGCTTGTTTATTATTTGCCCATCACAGCTCCTTCAAAGGCAGAAGAACCATGGAATCCACCCAGGTGAATTTCCACCTCTAAGAAATATAGCCTGCTTCAGGAGCCTTCCCTGTATTTCCACTAATACCTCAGTGTCTTTATTAAAACAAATACAAAGCAGGTAAGCGAGCAAGCAAACAAACAAAAACAAAATTAAATATGTAAAAGGTCTTGTAAGTGGCTACAGTGCTAATGTTATGGAACTAGGGTTTTGCTACTGAGAAGAAAGGAAGGAGCAATGAAAATTTTTTTATTGTCAATGTATGTTTACTGTGATAGGATCAGGCCAGGTGTACCCAATGGGATATTTTATTAGAGCTAACTCAACATAAGGGTCTTGGAAGAACCCTTACTATCAACTCCAAGAAGATATTCAAAGAATGTGTGTGGGTTTCTTAGGGATAGTAAACTTAGGGAAGAATATTTTTAAATCTTATGATCTGTGCACTAGTATTTTAATTTTGTGTCTACTATTTTTTTTGTGTGTGATTCTAAATTTACTCAAAACTGTCCAAGTGGTTTCAGTCATTTATTTATTTAACTTGATTTTAAGAAATGTAGTTCCAGATATTGATGGGTTATCTGCAAATGAATTTTTACATGCAGAGTGGTTTTCTTTTTATTCCTTTAACTATTTTTCTGGTCTAGTCTAGTAATGGCTTTTCCCTAGACTTACACTGTGTATTTGGTAATATAAAAAAATTCATTTCATATATAACCTTCCATACACTGTTTTTGCTTCACTGTGCTTAATTTTACTATACAAGTTGGTTGATATTTTATGTAGTTCATCTTTCCTAAACTCAAATGATTTATTGTGCTTCCGCACCTATATTTTTTAATTTGCCCCTTGAAAGTTTGTTTTCTTCATAGTCTTCTTCCAAATAAAAGAAAATAAAATTTCTAATCAGGTGGTTCTCAAAATTTTAGTGGTTTTCTAGTTCACCTGTTGCATGATAGTAGCAATTCCATAATCTTCCATTCTTTTGTAAGATAAAATAATAAATGCTTAAGTACAAACTTATAATCCAATGTTATACTTTTCCATTTAATACTTAATGATTACCCATGCTGTTATTAGAATACTAATACTGTACAGAAAATAAACAATGCTAATAACTTAAATTTACTGCATAGCATCAGAATATTACAAAGCATACAAGCAAAGAAAGAATGCAGACTGATAAGGGTTGTGTGGGATACCAGCTACAGTCATAGTTGAATGTTGGTGTGGTGCCTGCCTCAATCAAAGCAGTGGCTCTTGAGGCTCACAGCCCTTTGGTACCAACCCAGGAACAAAAATGCACAGACACCAAGGCCTTAGCTGGTAAGATCTAGAGAGTTTTCAGATGACTGAAAATCAGGCAAGAATGAACATCATGGTAAGGATAGTAATTCTTGGGGGCATACAGCAGAGTGCTGCAAGGGTTTCTCAAGAAGAGAACACAACAACAGGGACAGCACATGGTTTGCAATGTGTCGCAGTCACTAGGAGAGGCAGAAGGAAGTCAGCATATTCATGTATATGTGCAAATAAGGGATATCCCCAGTGTAACAAATAAGACTGAGATTATCACATAGGCCTGATGTGGGGTGTCCTGTATATGTGTTGCTTGTTTTGGTTGATGAATAAAGGTATTTTAGCCAATGGCTTAGCAGAGTAAAGTCAGGTGGGAAATTTGAGTGGATATANAGAGAGAGAGAGAGAGAGAGAGAGATTAGGCACAGTCAAGGAGACACCATATACCTGCCTAAGGAGAAAATGCCAGAACATTACTGGTAAGCCATAGTCACATGGCTACACATAGATTAATAGAAACTGATTAACTTTAATGTTAGAGATAGCTAGCTTGGAATACACCTAAGCCATTGGTCAAACAGTGTTGAAATTAATATAGTTTCTGTATGATTATTAAGGCCTGAGCAGCCAGGAATTGAAAGCACAGTCTTCGTTTACATAGGCCAGACTCCTTCAGATTGTGTTCACAGACATTTACAATCCTCCTTTTATTATACCCCATAATTTATAAAAAGATATGCTTTGGAAATACTGTTTGTTACACTATTTTTTTGTTCAAAAAGTTTTGAATAGAGCATCAAAACTTTGTGTTTTAAGTGTTTCAAAATCACTACTTTTTGTTTGTTTGTTTTTTAGTTTTGTTAAACTAAAAAGTTGGTAGTATTGGAATTCAGAGACCAGTTCAAAAGCTATTGGGATTAGTCCACAAAGTAGGATTCTTAGTAAAGCATTCTAAGTGGAGAACTGAGATATTTTCAAAAAGCAGTATGAGAATATTTGCACAAAATGAAATAAGAGCCATACATGAATGGGTAATGAACTCCAGATGACTGCCTGAGAGAAGAGACAATGCTAACAGAATAATCAAGTATCAAAATATGATGAATGTATTCCTTGGAAACATGCTTCTTTTGAAATAGGGAAAGACACATGTCCCTTAGCAGAGATAAAATTCTCGTGATGTAAGATATTAAAAATGAAAAGAAATATTTTAGTTTAAAACAAAATTACACCTGAAAACATTTGACTAGAATGAAATTCAGTGAGGGAATAGGATTTTTCAACATATAGTTCATAAATGTCTCAGCAGCATGCTAATTTCATCAGAAGGATAGTATCAGTATGGACTTGAGAACATGGCATACATCACCAGCTTATCAGATTACAAAGAATGTCACCCGAGAAATAACATAAAAATGAGCATCAAGTTGAGGACTCATGGGTTTTCCCCTGTCCACTTTGGTGTGTCTTTGTTATCGTCACTGTTCATATCACTTTTAGGTAGTCATATTGGAGAGACTATGGATGTCGATCTGACATACTAGAGATACAATCTCCTTAATCCTTTGGTTCTTACAAATCTTTCTGTTCTTTCTTCTGCAAGGGAAGCAGGATATATCAGAAAGTTCTATGGGAAGGGAGGGGGGTGAGAAATGATGTAATTTTATTATAATAATAAAAATAAAAAAAGACTTTTAAAAATCAAATCTTACAAAACCTGGTGTCTTAGGAACCAGAAGATGATTCAGGAACAATTTCAGCAACTTGTCTGAGTGTGATCAGAAATAAAAAGAAAGAATTTACAGCATGGAGAGCAGCTTTTTATGTCACCTGAATAGAGTGTGCTTACTTTAAAAGTAAAATATGGAAGTATTAAGAATGCATAAGTCTTAAAATTTATTTATGATCATCTTCCCATCCTTTTTGGACATCAAATTGCTTCTTTCTGCATCATAATTCCAAAAGGTTCCAGCAATAGGGATGACAATTAGATGTTTGTGTCAAAGTAGCAAGTTAAGATGAATGATTATCAAGAGCAGTCAGTGTTCTATAAGTTTTATTAGGCACAAAAAACTGAATTAAACTATTCAGCATGTGAAGTGTGCATGCAATTCTCATATTTAGTGGCTCTGTAGATTGCTCAAGCATCTGCATGCCACATTTGACATAATAAAAGGTTAAGTCACGATTTCTACTCTTTATAAACATTATACAAATGTCATGCACATTAATCTCTAAGCAAAAGTAAGGTTAATATATACCATTAAAAGCTTAAATATAAGCCAATAACTTCATTCAAATACTAAAAAATAAGACTTACAACATGATAGTGTTAACACAGTGAGTAAGAATTTGTGTTCTAACACAAATAACCTTGACTATCTAGTGAATACATACAGTCCAGAGATGCATGTAAAATGCTGGGTGTTCTATTTCATTTTCTTTTCTTGCTTTTCTGTTGATCAAAAGAAGAAACAGGCAGTTCTCTGAAGAAGCTTAGACCCATCTGCTTNTCATGCACATTAATCTCTAAGCAAAAATAAGGTTAATATATACCATTAAATATAAGCCAATAACTTCATTCAAATACTAAAAAATAAGACTTACAACATGATAGTGTTAACACAGTGAGTAAGAATTTGTGTTCTAACACAAATAACCTTGACTATCTAGTGAATACATACAGTCCAGAGATGCATGTAAAATGCTGGGTGTTCTATTTCATTTTCTTTTCTTGCTTTTCTGTTGATCAAAAGAAGAAACAGGCAGTTCTCTGAAGAAGCTTAGACCCATCTGCTTGTTTTTTTTATGATTGAAAGTTTCAAATTAATATTCAGACAATTTGTATAGCTGATCTCAAAAAACTTTAATTTTTAGATTTGGCATGGAGAAGAGAGTTAAAAATCCAGATTCTCAACTTATTTTTGCTAAAGTATTGGATAATGTATCATTAAATTGTTTCTCTTCCAAACAAAATTATTATTAGCTTTGAAAAGTTTCATCAACACAAATATACTAGAAACGGATAACAAAAAGCATCCTATCTGAATTTAGTTATAACTTATCTATCAACATAGATTCCTTAGTAATGTGTAAATATAAGTTTCCTTTTCAAATAAACACTACTTTTTATAAATGGGTTCCACATATTCACAATTACAAAATTAGCTATGGGTGTGTCTGTATTTTTCCACTTTCCTTTACTGATCATTTAGAACAGTAGTTCTCAACCTTCCTAATGCTGCTTCCTTATGACCCTCAATCATAAAATTATTGTACTTGTTTCTTCATTACTGTAATTTTGGTACTGTTATGAACTGTAATGTAAACATCTGACATGCGACCTCTGTGAAAGTGTCATTCTACTCCAAGGGATTGTGACCCACGTGTTTAGAACTTCTGATGTAGAAGAAAAGAAACATCTACTATTGGAAACATTAACTTAATCTTCTCTGTGATAGGGGAATTAGGCTTTCAAAAGACCAAATTTGTACATCTTATTTTAATAGACATTGAGATTTTTAGTTGGATGTATCGATGAGGACATTTAGAAATGACATAAAAATAGAGACAATCACTGTCCTTTATTTTAATTTATTTTTCATTTCAAGACAAGGTTTCTTTGTAGCTTTGGAGCCTTTTCTGTAACTAGCTCTTGCAGACCAGGCTGGCCTTGAACTCACAGAGTTCTACCTG
>LOEQ01010144.1:114078-124295 GCA_001685075.1 Bramus lutescens | reverse complement strand
TGTAATTCTTGTTTGATAACTGTTTTGTTATATGTAATTTTACTATATTAAAGTCTTCCTTTTTATTTAAACAGAAAAGGGGAGGTGATGTGGGAGTCCCTTCTACGTGATGTGATTACTATTAATGAATAAAGAAACTGCCTTGGCCTGTTGATAAGGCAGAACTTAGGACGGAAGGGAAGATGGAACTGAATGCTGGGAGAAGGAAGGTGGAGAGAGACACCATGGAGCCACAAGAGTCAGACAGGCCGGATCTTTGCCCGTAAGCCACTGCCACATGGCAATATACAAACTAATAGAAATGGGTTAAATTAATATAAGACTTAGCCAATAAGAAACTAGAGCTAATGAGCCAAGCAGTATTTTAATTAATACAATTTCTGTGTGATTATTTCAGCTCTGGGCTGCCAAGACAAATAAACGCCCTCCTCCTACAGATTCCAACATCATGTGTCAGCAAAAATGATTCCTTCTAAGAAATTCTTCAAAGGGTGGATGTGGCCTAGATTGTAGAACAACAACAACAAAAAATTTTTTCATCCCAAGTTGCTTTTGGTCAGTGCTTTCATTATAGCAATAAAATGAAACTATAACATATAGTACATGAGTCCTAAGATTTTGTGAAACCTCCATACTAACTTCCATAGTGGATGAGTTAGTTTACACTCTTACTAATCTATAAAGTTTCTGGTTTGTACACATTTCCATCAGCTGTACTAATTATTTTCTTAAGGACTGTTCTTTTTACTGGGTAAGATGGGATATCCATGTGTTTTTTTATTTTATTTTTTTTAATTCATTTTACGTACCAACCACAGTTCCCTCTCCCTCCCCTCTTCACCCTTGTCTCAACTTCTTCCAATCCACCCCTTTACACTCCTCAAAAAGGGTATGGCCTCCATTGGGGAGTCAAAGCATGGTACTACTTTAACTGAATAGCCATGTCTATTAATTTGGACTTTCTGATGTCTAGTGAGGGAGAACATTCACTTGTTTTTTCCCATTTACCATGTTATAAAACCTGGTTATTATTTTAGCATATTTATTGAAAGGATTGTTTGATTTCTTATTATTTAGATTTTTGTGTCCTTTGTATATTCTAGATAATATTATATAGCTAAAAAAGTAAATCTCTGATTTTTAGTTTCTCTGTGTATGTGTCATTGTTTCTGGTTTTGTGCAGAATAATTTGAAGTTCATGATGTCTCATTTTCAGTTTTCTACATTGTTTCTTTTATGACTAAGTCCTAGTCAGAAAAATTCCTATTCATGAATTCTTTGCCTAAGCTTATGTATTGAAGCGTTGTTGCTACCTCTTTCTCTAATACTTTAAAAGTTGTATATTAAAGCCTGATCCGTTTAGAATTGACTTTGGCACAGGTTAAACAAAGGGGATCTACTTTCATTTTTCTACATGTAGATTCTCAATGTTGGCAGCATCTTTTGTTGAAGAGGTTGTTTTTTTCCAATGTATGTTTGGTTTTGACTTATCTTTCAAAAATTAAATGGTTAGGGGCTAGAGAGATGGCTTGTTGGTTATAAGCTGTTAAGTACTGTTAGCTCAACTGTTAAGTACTGTTAACTCAGCTGTTAAGTACTGTTAGCTCAACTGTTTAGAGCACTGTTTTCCCTTCCTTTCCATTTAGACATAAAAGGGAAGATGCTGTGGGATTCCCCTCTGTATGCTATGAATACATTTTATTACAATTGGTTATTTAAGAAGCTGTTGTTTTGAACAATTGTGTAGTAAAGTCATAAAGGAAATCCTAATAGAGATAAAGAAAAATAGTAGGTGGAGTCAGGGAGACACCATGAATCTGCCAAAGGAGACAGACACCAGATCCTTACTAGAAAGTCACAGACTCATGCTGATACATATATTATATATATGATTAATAGGAATGGGTTAATTCAAGATGTAAGAGCTAGCTAGAAATATGCCTAAGCTATTGGCCAAACAGTGTTGCAGTAAAAAAAAAGAGCACGGTTTCCTAGAAGACCTAAATTCTGTTTCCCATTACCCACATGCGGTTGCTCAAGGCAACCTCTAATTTAGCTCCAAGGAATTCAATCCCTTTTTTTTCTGGCCCTTGTAAGATACTTTGTCTGTGATCTAACACATAAAGCTTCCCTGAAGATCAGAGTGTATAGCTAAGTCACTAGTTAGACATAGAGGCCAGGCAGTGGTGGCACACTCTTTTAGTTCCAGGACTTGAGAGGCAGAAGCAGACATATCTCTGTAAGTTCAGACTAGCCTGGGCTACAAGAGAATGACCAGTCTAAAAGAGAAAAAAAAAAACCCTAGGTGGTGATGATGGTTCACACTTTTAATCACAGTACTTAGAAATCACTTGCCTTTAATTCCAGCACTAGCAAGGTGGAGACAAGAAGGGATATGACTAGATGGAGAGAGGAAAATAAGGTGTGAGGAGATAGGAGCTCAAAGCCTTCAGTCTGAGAACCTGTAGATAGAGACTACCCCTTTAGGACCGAGGATTTTTTAGAGGTAATAACTAGTGACTGGATGCTCAGCTTCTCTGATCTTTCAGCTTTCACCTCCTAATATCTGACTCTGGATTTTTACTATTAAGACCAATAAAACTCACTATAAGCATGCATTCACATAGAGACATATATCTTAAAATAAATTTTTAAAAATTCAGATGGCTAAAGACTTTATTATTAAGGCTTCGTATTAAACCTTGAACTAAGGTATGGTGGTAACTCTAGCATTATTACTTTTTCTCAGCTTAACTTTATCTGAGGCCTTTTGTAATTTCTTCTGAATATTAAGAATTTTTTGTTTGTTTTTTGTTGTTGTTGTTGTGAAGAATGCCATTAGGATATTGATGAGGATTACAGGAAATTTGTATTTTTCCCAGGAGCCATAGACACTTTTACATTAATTCTTCCAATGTATGAGCATATGAGGGGATCAGTTCATTTTCTGGTGTCTTTTGCATTTTTTTTCTTCAGTGTTTAAAAGTTCACAGTAGATGCATTTTACTTCGTTGACTGGGTTTATGCTGGATTTTTTTTCTGGGAAAACTGTTTGTTGGAAGTAGGAAGGCTCCTGATTTTCATTAATTTTGTATCTTGTTACTTTGATGAAAAGATTTCTTGAATCTAAGAGTTTTCTGGTGTAGACTTTAGGTTCTCTCACATATGGAATCATTCATCCGCAAACAAGGATAATTTAATTCTTCCTCTTTTCTTGATACTCCCTTGATTCTTCTGTCCCATTGCTCTGAGACTTCAAGATGCATATTGAATGAACATGGAGAATGTATATAAGCTTGTCTTGTTCCTGGTTTTAGTGGAAATGTTTGGAGTTTTCCTCATTTACCCTAGCAATTTAAATCTGTTTAATGGAACCTTTCTTACATTGAAATGGATTACTTCTATTCTGATCTCCAGCATTTAATTCTGAAATCATGCCAGATTTTGTGATAAGTCGTTGTTTGCATCTATTGAAAAGAATATTTAATTTTTCTCCTTGAATCCATTTATGTGTTGAATTACATCTATTTATTTGTGTGTGTTAAAATGTCCCAGAATTTCTGGAATGAAGCCAGGTTTATTATAGTGAATCATTCTTTTGATGTGTTTTTGAATTATGTTTGCAAGTATTTTTTATGGGAATTTGTGCATTTATGTTCATCAGAGAGAATTGGTATATAATTTGCTTTTATAACATGTATTTATGCTGTTTTGTCATTGGCTTCATGACATAAGTGTGGTAATGCCGCTTTTTGATGGTGTGAAATAGTTTGAGGGGCATTGAAACTAGCACTTCTTTAATGATCTTATAGTATTGAGATGATCAAGGAGGATGTCAATGAACACACGAAACAAAGTTTTAGCATGGAGTCAGGTCAGATTTAGCAAATATGTTTTACTCACTTCAGAATCAAGTGTTTTATAGTATCAATGAATCTATTCCCTTCCCTCCCTCATACCCTGCAATACATCTTATCCGACTCTCCTGTTTCTTTTAACTCTTGCAATTGCATACATATATGTATTTGCATATATGTTAATATTCCTTGTAATGTGTGTATAAGGTTACTTCTATATGTGTTTTAAAAATTGACCATTTGACACTGGACAACCAATGAATATGCTCCTCCCTGGCAAAGACTCTATCTCCAGTTCTCTTCTTTCTTCAGTTACCTATATTTCTTTGTGTAGAGTGGAGACATTGTGGGCTCTTCCCTGGTCAGCTTGACCCTTAGGCACATAGCAATAGTCACAGGAACTCTTTCTGACCAGCATTGTTCTGCTTCTGTAACCACTATGCTTTCTGCTCCCTAATCAAACATCAATACCATTGTGGCAAAGTTGTGCTTTATTATTTTTTAAAGTTTATGTCCTGTCATGCTTGTTAACAGTCATTGCAGCTAAATCAATGGAGTGTATCAAACTCGTGTTCTCTACCTTTATAAATCCCAGATCACTAATATCGGGGCCTCCTCTTTAGACTTGAGATCACAAGAGTGAAAGTACTCCAGGTCTGTGTGTCTCATAAAAACTTCAAATGCATAAAGAACTAGTCATGGTCTTCTTCTCTTTAGTGAGAACAGCCAGGCTCCAACTCCAACAGAGTTTTGAAATTTATCAATTACCATTAAATTATTATTGTGCATATCACCTGGTTTTACTCTTGAGGTCAATAGTATAGTCTGGATTATTAATCTCTCTATATATTGATCCTCTTTCTATTTAATAGCTTAGTCACATTACACTGAATTAAAATATATCTGTCTTAATGGATATGCACTTCATTTCCAAATGATCAACAAAAATTCGAGATATGTTTACATAAATAATTTTAGATGTTATATAAGTATTCCCTTCACATACGTTCCTTAAGGGAAAATGCAAATAAAATTAACAGGTTCAGACTCTGGCCAGAGGATCAGGTGGTTTATGGTAGCTCTTCACTTCCTTCCCCCTCCTCCAAATCCATTTCTCCAGATTCATTTCCAACTCTGCAGTAGACAGAATGCTGTGGCCCCTATCCATCTCTAATGGCTAACACAGATCTCCCCTCCTGTCCTATCCCATCCCCATATTCACTGGTTTATCCCAGCTCCTAAATCTAGCAGGCACTTACTGGGAACCCACAGGCCACCATGACCAGGGAAGCAGGTAGGCTAACTGCAGATCTTCACCTCTTCCTCTTTTCCTCCAAATCCAGCCCCTGAGTCTTATCCCCAGCTTTGTAGCAGACCATGTCCTGTAGCCTCTGCTTTTTCTCTGCCCCCATCTTCACCATAGATAAAAGCTGAATATCAACAGAAGTAACAGAATATTTACAAATTCATGGAAACTGAACAACTCATTATTGAATGAAAATGAATCATGAAAATGGAGAAATAAAGAGAATCAAGACTTTCTAGAATTGAAAGAAAATAAGTACACAATATATCCAAATTTATGGGACACAGTGAAGGTAGTTCTAAGAGACAAGTTTGTAACACTAAGTGCTTTCAAGACAAGAATGAGAGAGATCTCATACTAGTAACTTAATAACATACATGAAATCTCTAGAAGAAAATTAGAAATCCCAACCAAAAGGAATAGACTGCAGTAAATGATCAATACCAGGACTGAAATAAAGAAATCTGAAAAAAATAAAACCAAACAAATCAAAACCAAACACAAGCAGTAAAAAAGCAATTTTAAAAAGTAACAAAACAGAGTTGATTCCTTGTGAATAATCAGTAAGCCTGACAGACCCTTACGAAGATTATCTAAAAGGTGGAGAGAGAAGTTTCAAACTAACAAATTTAGAATCAAAAAGCAGACATAGCAAAAGGCACAGAGAGAATCAAGAGAATCATAAGGACAAATTTAAAAACCAGTATTCGACCAAATTGGAAAATCTAAAAGAAATTGATAATTTCCTTGATACATACCATTATCAAAGTTAAGTCAAGATCATGTAGCAATTAAATAGACCTATAACCCTAGTGAATTAGAATTGGTAATTTAGTCTCCCAACCAAAAAAGCCCAAGGCCAGATGGTTTTAGTTCAGAATTCTACCAGGCTTTCAAAGAAGAGTTAATAACAACAGTCCTCAAATTGTTCCAAAATATTGAAGCAGAAGGAAAGTTTCCAAATTCTTTCTATGAGTCCACACTTACCCTGATACTAAAGCTATATTAAGACCCAACAAAGAAAGAAAATTACAGAACAATTTTCCCTTAAAACTTAAACACACAAATGCTCAATAACATTCTTGCAAACCTAGTCCAAGAATAAAATAAAAAAGTTTATGTACCGTGAGTGAGTAGGCTTCATTCCAGAGATGCAGAGATGGTTCAATATACATGAATTAAATGTAATCCACCATAAAACAAACTGAAAAGCAAACAGACAAAACCAAACTAAACCAAACCATACCAAAAAAACAAACAAACAAACAAACAAAAACCCTGATCTTCTCATTAGAAAAACCTTTGAGAAAAATCCAACACCCTTCCTTGATAAAAATCCTGGTGAGATTAGAGGTACACCCTTTCTTCCTTTCTGTTTCCCAGAATTCAGTCTCAGAATGGATAGGAACACAATGCTGTAGTCAACCCTAATTATTCTCAGAGCTCTTAGGGTGTTAGTAATTTTCCTGCTTGGATCTTTCCAGCTGCTTTTAGCATCAAAATTACCAGTGCATTTTTTTTCTGAATCGGAGATGTAGAGTGATACATTCTGCTAAAAATGCTTCTACTATAATAATAGAAGATAACAACAATAATGCAAATGGATACATATAGCATATATGCCTACAATTTCCTTAGCGTCAGTGTTTACAACTTGTAGTTTGGGATGTGATAGCCACTAAATAATTCCTTCACGCTTTATATTCTTTCCCTCAGGTCCTAAGCAATTGGAACTGAGACAACTTAGATTTCTAACTCTAGCCTATAAGTATCTATTTTGTCTGTGAGCAAAATATACACTTGATGTATAGATATATTTAGTTATACATTCTTGATAATTTATAATTCCAGACAGTTCTTTTCATATAGGGAGAGAAGAGAAAACAAAAGAATTCATATATTACAAACTATATAATAAATACTGCTTTTGTCATTGATCTTCACAGAACTTTAATATCTGGCATTTTCTTGGAAAAAACTGGGATAGGCTAAAAAGTAGTTGGCAGGAAGCTATTCATGTTAACTGGAACTTAGGTCTTTTATGGGAGATGTTTTTATGTAATTAAATTTAGGGAAATAGAAAAATTTCAAGAAATTTTGACCTTTAGCATACTCCTCTTTTAAAAAGTTGCATTTTATTTAATGTCCACTAAATTACTAGTGTAAAATACCCTATCAAAAAGTGTTTTGCTTGCCTACTACACTTTATATATTTCATTTATTTTGCATGTAAGTATATATTCCTGTGTCGGTGCGAATGTATGTGTGTTAGTGTGGTATATGTGTATGTGTGTGTGGAGGTATACATGTCTATGTGACCATGGGGAGACAACAGGATGGCATCAGTTTTTCCATCCTATCACTCGCTGCTGATTCTTTGGGGCAGGATCTCTCCTTAACCCTCCAGCTTTCATTTTACAGACAGGCTAGAAGCCAAGAAACCATGAGAGAGAAACATGGAGCGTTAGGAAATGCAGAAGCATCCACTACTGTGCCTAACTGTGTTAAATCGGAAATTCGTTCTTTTGAATGGTATATACTAATGGCATTAGTCTGGGATGAGAATGGTTTCTAAAGCATTCTCTGTTTTATGGAAAGCCTGTATCTGGTTTCTCTTCCCTTGCTCTTTCCATTTTCAGTACCTGACTTTGCAGAAGGGGTGTAGGAGGGTGTTTGGAGATTTTGTTGGTGAAAAGCTCCAAAACTACCACCAGGGAAGCAATGGAGGAGCATGATGAAGGGCCTGGAAGAAATGTTAGTTCTGGAAATTTCCTAATATCCTTCCTGGGACACACACACAAGAAAGAGAGAAAAGTCTGTTTCAGTGGTTTGTGGTTTCGCTTATGAATACTTCTGAAAGCAAGTGAGCAGGAGCACTCAGACACGTGGAGTGCTCGGGGGATTTAGACTGTCACTCAATTCACTGCTTTCTAGGTCTCCAAAGCTGCATTCATTCCCAACAGCACTGATGAGACTGCTCTCACATTTGTGTACCCATTGTTGTGAAAAGCATTAATATCTGCAGACAAAGCAACCAACTTCATCCCTTGCCCCATCCACTAGGACCAAATCATTTGTTCATTTGTGCTGTCCTGTGAATTTCATTTTTCAATATTCTCTTCAGTCTGCATGTGACAGCCCATAACCTTGGATTCTGATTTAGGTCATTGACTTTGTGACTTTTAGTGTTCCTATTTTCTTCCTCTCTTGGCCCCAATTCATTATTTCATATGGATTATTAATATAATCTTTTGGGGACAGATATCTGATGGTAGTAGTCTATTTAATCAAACATAGTTGAGTGACTTGTTGATACTGGGAAGGATTAAAAAAAATCTCATGTAATATTTTCTCATTCCAAAGCCTGCTGCACACTCTAGCATGACAGATGCTTTTCCCTTACTTATTCTAGCCTGTGGAATATCTAATTCTTGTGAGTGGCATGCTCCCCTTTCCTCCTTTGTGAATCTGCACATATTCACTTACAGGTTCTACTTATAGACCACTTCCTTTTTGAGATCCTCAGTTACACTTCTCTCTGGTTTGAGAACATCAGTCCTCCCACAGTCTATCTGGACAGCTCCTATTTCTTATGTTCCAGGACTTGTTATAATATATTCTGATTATAATATTTATTTATCTTCTTTACACACAAAAAAAACGGTATGAGGAAGCAGACTTTATACTTCCTATTTACAGAGAGAGCTTGCACACTCACTCACCAACCACCACCACCACCAACACAAAAAGCAAACAAAAGAAAAAGTCTGCATCATGACTAGGTGTTCTAACTTGCAATAAATATTGGTCAAAATTAATTTAAACATTACAAATTCTGCTCCAATATAGGTGGTAAATAATATGACTGTCAAGTACCATCTATTTGCCTCTTGCTAGCTAATATGTGATAAATTGATTCTGACATTACCTTACAATAGTCCACTATTTATCTCTAAATAATTTGTGATAAGGATCATTATTGCATGATAGTTAAATGTAAATATTGCGATGATGTATAGCTACATGAGAATCATTTCCGAAGGAGTAAAACAGGGGGCCATTTCTTACTTTTCTACTTAAGAAACAATAATGCATGGTCTAGGTTTTGTTTTATTATTTATTTATTTATTTATTTATTTATTTATTTATCTATTTATTTATTTTTGCCTTACAGGTCTTGTGACTCTATATTATGGCTTCTTATTTTGTGATTTTGTGCCTTTAGGGGATTTTTTCTTTGTGTGAATGCGTGTCTCTTTGTTTATATGTGTTTCTTGTGCTTTTTTGTTGTTCTTTTTGCTTGTTTGTTTGGACTTATTCTGTTTTTTTTCTTTTTGTTTTTGCTTTATTTTTTAGATGTCTATTCTTTAATGAAAAAGAGAAAGAAATGGATTTGTGTGGGTGGGGAAGTGGAAAGGATCTGGGAGGTGTTGGGAGAGAGGAACCACAATCAAAATCTAGTGCATGTAAAAGAATCTTTAAAACATTTCTCCAGGCCCTGATCCTGAACCAGAAGATCCATCGGAGGGGTGAGTGTGCTCCTGACCGGCCTTCAGAAGCCACAGAAAGGGAGCGCAAACATTTCTCAACCCCCTAACCTCCCTGGTCATTTTGCAGGGGCTTTTCTCCCCAGCTTATACCTCTCTCTTCCTATCCCATCCCAGCTTGCACCAAGGCTACCCTTCCCTTCTTCAGGGTCAGAAGATCCTCCAGCTCAGCCTGTTTTGGGGCTGGGACAGGTTGGTGAGTGCAACTGGGCAGGAGTTCCTTTGTTTCACTAAGCCTGCAGGCATCAAGCTAACCCTTTTGTCTGCTAGGTCCCTGGACAGCAAGAGGCCCTGATCCTCTACCAGAAGTTCCATTGGAGAGCATTTGAAGGAAGATATGAGCAGGCGCCAATGCAAGAATTCCTCCAACAATCTGAAAAACAGCATGATAACACCAGAACCCAGTGAACATACAACAGGAAGACTTGAACACCCTAATCCAGAAGTAGAAAAAAATAGTCATTATGAAAGCTATAGAGTCCCTTAAACAGGATGTGAAAAACTTCC